>CM062810.1:942380780-942608314 GCA_031772625.1 Pinus tabuliformis | reverse complement strand
TGACCATCTTCATTTGACATGGAAATCAAACTATCCAAATTACATTTACCACTGAGTTATCGAAAGAAGATTTTTCACTTACTCGAACAAAGGTTTCATCTTGCTTTTCATAAATGACCAGATTACCTCCTCATGAAGGCTTTGTTCATTAACTCTGTCTTCTTCATTCCTGATACTCAACAGCAGAGCTCTCTTTCATGGGTTCAAAACAAGGTTGTCTTCATCATCACGATCTGAATCTAGATCTGAAATAGTTGACTTGACTTTATCACATTCTAAAATTGAAACTTGACTTTCCTGCATGTTGTCTTCTTCTATGGACAGATCTGAAATAAAACCTTCTCTTTCATCATTTTCCATTGTACTAAGATCTTGATCCTGCTGCAAATTTTCCTGAGCATCTTGATAAGTATCCTCTTATGCTGCTGAAATGGATTTTCATACAGAGCTTCCATGATCTCATCGTCCATGAAGTCATCATCTTCATAAACTTTCTCAAGACTTTCAATAAAACTATAAGCATGTTTGCAACAGTTCTGAACTAAATTTAATGATGGATAAGATTCTTTATACCTTTCAAAGAACATGGCATGAAAATCCTTTAAACAGTAAATACAAGTAGGCCGCAAACTTTCATACCATGATTGGGCTTCACCTTCTAGAGTGGCCATGAATGTCTTCATCAAGCAATCTTCAGGAAAATCAACCTTCAACTTGTGAATATGCATGTGAAATCTAACCAGATGTAAAGTAGCATCATTCCTATCATCATCTTTAAACATAGGAAAATTCCTTTGCAAATTTACCTTCGAATTTTATTTGGAAAACCTGAAATGTGATCTCGACTCATGGGAGCATACCTTCGATCCAGCAAAACCATTTTGATAACAATGAATTAACCAAAAGTTTCTCAGGCTAATGCTTCTTGAAGGGTAGAGTCGCCATAAAAATTCTGAACCTTGGGATTTTCGACACTGGAGGCTCCAGGTGAATGATTTCAGCCTTTTGATGTTTGATCATTGTCCATCATCAACAATCAGATTTGAACTTGATTACATTTTACTGACGAAACCAGATGTTCAGTTCATAAACTAGACTGGAGATTGACTGAAGCAGCATTTATCTACTTTTTCTAACGTAAATCAAGAGCATTTTGAAGTCTACTTGGCTAACTTCAAGCTCCAACTGCAGTCTATAAAGCAAACAACAAACTTTTCTTCCCCGGTATAGTCGCCACTATGTTAGTGCCTAAATCTACCTCAGGTTGAGGAAGGTAAGATCCAGGGCCAACATCAAACCACGTTTAACCTGGTAGCTAGCCTTACCAAGTCAGGAGAGGGCTCTCTCTGAGTCAATCTCAGCAAAATATGATCGATGAGGGCTTGCGATGACTGATATGCTGACTAATTTTAGGCTAGGTATGTGTGTAAATGAGTTTGATTGAATAAAATGATGTTTTTGCTGGCTCAAATGGGAAAGCAGATTTTGGGTGCGGAGAATGAGGCTCAACTTTGTAGAGATCTCAATGGGGCAAGATAGGCAACTGATTTTGGCACTTCAAATCGAATGAGGTGGAGGGATTAGACAGGCGAGGAGTTGAATAGGGCAAGAGAAACCATGGATCCTCTCAAAATAGCTAAAAAACATCAAGAAACTAAAGCAAACCTCAAGTAGAAGACTATCTTGGAAAGAGGTTGGACAATATTGTAACGCGCCTTGGCTTCTCCACTACATGGAGCTAGTTCGTCTCTTTGGAGGAGCAGACAGATGTGGTTGTAACGTTCCACTATTGGGGCTAGCAGGTTTACGTGGATGTATTGTATGATTGGAACTTACACTTTTATATAATAAGAGCCAACACATTTTCAAGCATATGTTGTTATTGTAGTTGGACTGCTCCAGTTGCCTTAATGATATATGTTTCTTAACTTACTTATTTGTGTATGAGCTAAATTGTATGAAATTATATGAATCTTGTTGTTAATGTGTTGTATATGTTGTTAAAGATGTTTCGTCTGTGTCGATTGCTCTGCCGGATATCAAACACAACTTTCACATGAACCTTGCTATAACAATTGTTGCACTTGTTTAGACTAGTCTGTGAGTGTTGTACATGTTATCTTACCTTGTATGATGTGACTGTCGCATCCGAGTGGACTGCTCCGCTAGAAGTTGTGCATGTCCTTTTGTGTTGTGTGTTCCTAGTCGAGTTGGAACTGATCCCTTTCAACCTGGAACTCACCTTCACCCTCATCTCACCCCCTATGTCTTAGAACCTTTCATACACCTTCATCGAGTCACTGCAACAGTCACACCCTTTCTATTGACAGAGTTATCTTACTTGCTCTGTTCGACATCACAGTCAAGGCATTACCTTAAAACCCACTACTTGAACTCCTCCACCAAATAGTATGAGGTCTAATTAGGACTTCTTACCGAGGAGATCCCCTTGACATGTTGGCGGGCCCAACACCGTCAACACTTCCACTTACATGTCTTCTTTGGTGATCTTTCTCATTAGGGGTCAATTTTTTCTCTAATGACAAGAAATGAGATATGTTGAATGATGTATTTGATGGTAGGATCCATTTTTGATATTGGATTTGTGAAGTTTTTATAAAAGTAGATGAGCTTAGCCTCCATTTATTTTTTAATATATATTTTGGTGTTGTATGATGTCTTTAGGGAGGCTATGTGATTATTATTCCTATGATGAACCATGTATTTATGGAAGAAGGCTATATTTTTTTCTCATTCTCTCAACCCTTTGATCATAGAAATCTCCTTGCATAACATATCCTCTTTCTTTCATTTTTCATCCAAATGGATTAGAATCTGGGCTTTTCCTGGATGAGGAAATACAATATTC
The DNA here is from genome assembly GCA_031772625.1 of Pinus tabuliformis. Classification (NCBI taxonomy): domain Eukaryota; kingdom Viridiplantae; phylum Streptophyta; class Pinopsida; order Pinales; family Pinaceae; genus Pinus; species Pinus tabuliformis. Next base: position 942,605,445 of record CM062810.1, on the reverse strand, counting down.
TATTATGAATGGATTCCAATTGAATTCTAGCCATTTTATTTTTTAGTTCTTTCTTTTCTTAGAAAGTTTTGCCAAAATCCTCCTCATTCCATTTTCTTCACCTGGAATTTGATATAATTGAGTTTTTTGCAATATGTACATGTCATGGCCTTCTACTTTATCTAACTTATCCCACCATTCATGGATTTTCTCTTACTTGATTATGGGTGAGATAGCCAAAACCCTTCAAATCTAAAAGCTTTATTTTTTGGACTAGCTTGGATGTTTAGTTTTAAATTAATGGGCTAGTGATCTGAACCTCTATAGGGGAGTATGGAGGCCTCCATAAAAGTTTCCCTAACCATTATACTTTTATGAGATTAGGAACTCATTCAATCTAGAGGCAATTTTTTGGGAACCTCTTCTCCTATTGTTCAAGGAGAAGATATTATTTATAATATCAATATTGACCATATGAGTGGTACACATAAGGTCTTCAAATAACTTTGCCTCCATGTCTAAATTTCTTATGCCCCCCCTTTTTCTTAAGAGTGACTTTATGATGTTTAAGTCTCATTCGAGAATCCATGGATGATCATTTTTAGGAGTTTCAACTATCTAATGATATTGAGGAAATGAGCTTTGTCGTGAAGTGAGGTAGTACCATAAACATTAGAGAGGAAATAGATTTCCCAAGGAATTGATTAGATGAAATTTTATAGTAAGAATTTTGTAAGTGGAAAACATGTCTAAAATAATTACCTTCTATGAGTTACAAAAGTTTTCTAAGCCTCCATATTGTCCTTAAGAATTAGTACCCATTAATTGACAACCTATATTAAATTTAGAGGATATCAGATCAATGTTTTCACTGATTTTTTTTCTTGGATCATCGTGAATGTTGGTTGGTTAGTTGGCCATTTAGATTAAGGAGTATTTGCTTTCCTTTGTAATTTAGGCCCCTTATGTCCCAAGAGATAATCTTCATCACGGTCATCTGGGGTGGGGGTGGGGTGTGGAGGAAGGGAATACCTCCGAGATTATATTTACTATGCCTATTCACTAGCATTTCCCCTAACTCCTCTAGGATTTATTGGTTTCTTTTCCACCCTTTCTTCCTTTCCTCCTTATGTGACTTTGGAAAGTTATTGAATGAATGAATCTTTACTCCTAAGGGTAAATTCATAGGGGGGGGGGGGGGTGAGTTCTTGAACTTCAACACCATACCATTTTTCTTTCTTTACTCCTATATTCCATGATGATTAGGTTTGACAATAAAATACATGCCCTACGATTATGACTATAAATAATGACAAATTTCCATACAACATCCAAATTTATTCTTTGAAAATAATGTGTGTGAATAAAATAGACAACATTTACAAATGATATAACGTTTGTTATAGTGAATTAATAAAAGAACTAATTGATAAAAAATTATCAATTAACACCCTATAAAAGAACACTATAAATATATATATATATAATATAAATATATATATAATATATATATATATATATATGTGAATTGGTAGAACAAAAATATATGTTATATTTATTTATATTTCGGGTGGGCATGGAGGAAAGAAATCCATTATGTATATCATGCCTCTGGTTGTCTCAAATTTTTCATATCATCTACATTTCACAATACAACATTTAATAATTGGTAATCCAACTCAATAATCTCAAATGATTCTCCTAATATATTGAATATTCTTAACAATAATAGTAATTATATATTTTGAACTTGCTTTACTGATTTTGTAGAATCTACCATGATGACACAATAAAGTGACTATCTCTATTCATTTACTCTTTCTACACAAAAATGTCAAGCATATTCCCACATTATAAGATATTTCCTCACCCACAATATCTAATCATTTTCTCTATTGAAAATAAATATAATGTGTTCATGATTTAAAAGTGAATGGTGTTGAATTTCTGGGAAACATTGTTTTTTTTAAGAATTACATGTGTACCTTTCTTTCATGTCCTTTAGGAATTTTGATCTCATCTTTTATTATCTGCGCATCCATACTTGCCTCATTTATTTGATTTTAAATTATTCAGCACCTGATTCAAATGTACATTATTATCCCCTTTCCTATTCAAAATAATAGGAAGTTTTGAATATATTCAACACCCCATTATAGTGTACAATCTTTGTCCCATTTCTTATTTAGATCAATTAAAAATTAGGTATTGTAAAATGATTTTATATTCTCCACATAATATAAAATGATTTTTTTTTAGAATAATACATTCATGGTCACTTATTAAAAAGTAAAAAATATATTTAAAACTTTAAATGCCATTGTATAAATTTGAAAATAATAATTTTTAGAGTAAACAATGGTAACACAACAACATTAAATTATGAGTTTAATTAACAAATTTATATTTGAATACCATTCAACTAGCATTTCACTTCATCTATAATACCATATTCATGGTCTTCATCCTATCTCATCTTCATAATCTTTACTAACACATTCCAATATAAATAAAAATGTTTCATTTAATACATAGCCTTTAGTGAAAAAACTCTTTAGAAATGCATACATATATATATTAGTGTTTTCATATTAAAAACTTAAATACGTGTGTAATAAGACAATTATTGTACCCCATCCAAAGCTACAAAAGGTTCATCCATCACAAATAAAAATGAATAATGGGAATTTCATTTGATTTAATTGGAAGGAAAATTGATGAACACATAAAATAAAATGGAAAAGAAGGTTCACATCCAAGATATGAAAATATTGGTAAAATTTCCAAAGTTTTAGATTACTAACTAGTTAAATCTTGAAGACATCACAAAAATAATCATAGGAAAGAGGATCTTGAAGGACTCAAGGTAAGAATGACATGTATGATAGGTAAGGAGGGATTTGAAGAGCTCAAAACAAACATGACAAGAAAGAAGTATTAAGAAGAGATGAAAGAGGAAATGATAAAAAATATATCAGGTTCCCTTATCATAAATTCTATTGATCAAGAAGAAGATTATGTGAATAAATGAATTAATTCCTAGTCACATCAAGAGAACATATCAACATATCATGAGAAGTAGAAGAACAAATACTAGTCACATATGTATTCATTCATCAATATCCACAATTTTTTTACTTTAACTAAGCACCAAGGAACTACTTCTTCCCAAATATATATATGAGTAATTTTAATGTAGTGATACCATGATGTAGATATTCTAGACAGATAAATTTTCTTATCTGAACCAAGTAAGATCTTTAATGAAGATAATCATTACAAATTTATATTTAGCATCTAATTAATTTGTGTGGTATCAATGGATTTGTGACCATAAAAAGGACCATATTGTCTCTTAATCCATATTTATTGAAGAACTGATAGCACATTATGGAGAGAATTTGAACATAGCCTCATTTAGTCAATTGATAAAGCTTAGGGAAAAAAAAATTAGCCATAGAGTTGATTCAACATTTTCGAAAGTCTAGTCATAGAGTGAAGGATATTCTAGATGATAAATTAGTATATCTATTTATGGGTGAATTAAAAGAGTGTATTCAGTAAGAGAAAATTAATTTTATCCTAAATCCATTGGTAGATGTTTCAATGTGGAAATAAGAGTTTAAAGGTAAAATTATGGCTACTGTAAGGGTTTCCATTACTACTTACAACCATCACACTACTCCCTCTCCTAAACAAAAGTAACTAACTAAGTTTACATCTCTCTAAATGGATTAAAGGAAAATAAATGGGGTATGTTTCAATTGTGATAGTCAGTATAATAAGGGGAAAATTTGTGGTGAAAAGAATTATAAAACATAGATTTTGATGAGGAAGAATAGTAAGATCTAGAACATTTTCAAGACCTGTAATGAATTGAAAATACAACCACCATATTTTCCATGTTTTGGATGGCATAATCACTCCATTGATTCTCAATGTAGATGGATATATGAAGTAACAAAAGATAGCAATATTGATTGATTGTGTTAGTACACACAATTTCATCAACAACATATTTGTGATGCTCCAAATTTTAAGTAATGATTGTAAATGGAGGTATTATAAATTGTGCAAGTAAGTGCCATAATATTAAGCCTATTATGATAAATTATTTATTGGAGACCCTAACAACCATAATCCAAATAGGCGGTGTTAATGTGGTCTTATGGAGGTCCAAAGGATAAAATAATTAGGCATAGTGACTATAAATTTCAAGAACTTTCATGGTATTTTTCTCAAATTGAAAATAAATATAACTAACAGGTATTCAAGGGATACCATTGAAAGTGATAATATCAAACAACTTGATGCAGGTAATTACAAAGGGACACTTACAAGTAATTACACTATTGCTCTTAGCATATTTACAATCATTTTAGCTCTCTCTACACTTGGACATCCAATGAGTGATTGAAAATAATTTAAAGATGTATGATGAGATATTGAAAGGTATTCCAATCAATATGGAGTGTGACACTTCATAGTATAGGGATTCATGAATTTTTAATACTATTTTTCATTAAAATTGGAAATCTTTTATTACAAGGACGCCAACAAAATTAAGTTTTTTGGTTATTTTGAAATAACCAAATCCATATTGAGATCCATGTCCATAAATAAATAAATAAACAACAATGATAAATAATATCCATATATGTAAAAAGATAAAAGAAAAAAATATGTATACTCTTTTCACAAGAATTGTTCCATAAACACTCATAAGATATAGCATAACACATACAATTTATTTTTTGAATACTACGAAACCTTGAGGGATTCATATAATTTTAATGAAATTTTCATGGTCTAGGGATTCATGCAATTCAAAAAATTGTATTGCAAGGACACCAATAGAATTGAGTTTTTTGGTTATTTTGAAATTCTAGATCCACTATTTAATTCCAAAGTTAATGAAATGAGTGTCAAATTCCTTTAACATATCCTCTTGATGTCTAGAATCATATATATTTATAGATAATAAAGGAAGTTATTTTAGTTTAGGTAGTTACAAATAATTCTTAATTAAGGTGTGAAATCTAACATAGATAGTTGACGTAAAGAGCCCATTGGATGATCTCAAGTCAAGGTTCAATATGATATGAAGAATTGTTGGACACCTAATACATTACGGTTATAGTGTGGAATGTGAACCATCATGGGGAGTCCAAGGGACCTTGGAAGTTGAATCTAATGGTCATGAACATTGTATCAATATGTGTATCTTATCAATGAAAAATCAATTCACGCTGATTTTGTGATCTTTGGTTTGCATCCCAACAATGTTATTAGAGCATGGTGTTCATTCAAGCCCATAATTCCTGCTACTCGAAAACACCTTCTGCTATTTTTAACTTTTGTCATTCTTTACACTTGGTTTGAGATTCCCTGGATCATTTCTTTGTCTCTATATTTGTTCATGCAACATTTCTCCCCTAAGGTCTTATAACCTATGTTGTCCAATTTTAACCATTTATCATGTCCATTTCATTTGAGATGATTTTTGTGAGAGGGTCTCTACACACTCATTCTATCAGTAAGTGTTCTATTTACGATAACCACTAGATGGTTGTGCACACACAAAAGAAAATATTCCCCAACTATTGAGCAATGTAACATGATCATAAAATATGATAGAATATATATATGACCATATTTCCTTGACTCGTGTCCCATTGCTGCCATGACTCTATATGTTTTTTCTTTACTTCTCCACACTCAAATATCCATTCCATTTTAATTAATCATAGACCTATCTATATCTTGGAACCCTCAGGCTATCTGTTTTATGCCACATATTCGAAATTGAAATTATTGAGCCACATATTTGTTAAATTTGATAAGAATTTGTGATTCTAAGCATATGGAAATGCCTCAATATTAGCCCACATCGACTTTCAAGACATTGAACTCTTATCTCACATGATTAGAAAAATGTAGCTATGTACTAGACATCTTCTCCATCTCGTTATGGAATGCAAGTGGCATGGAAGGCACACTAGTTCCATTGTCAGGACTAGAGTTATTCTGGTCCCAATTATTGTGGTGGAACATTCTTGTAATAATACCAGTTGGATTTACAATATAAATGTTACTTTGAAAAGATTCAACATATTCGTGATGTAGATGTTCATGCTCTACTCAAGGATGCTTGCCAGAAGTTTATTTAGGAGGAAAAATGATAATTGGAAGGATGATGGGGAAATTGGATATTGTTGGATGTCGTTGGGTAATTGATGTTGAGTCCAAATCTTATTACTTTGAAATCATTGATAAGATCATGGAAGTTCTTTTTATGGGAATGTGGAGCCATAAGTAAACAACTTCCAAAGGAAGAGAAAAAAAACTGGAACATCAATCAATTCTAAGCATCACATGATATATATATAAGTTCACTAGTTCAATTGCACTATGTTGTAGCAGTTGCAACACCCTCAAATTTTTTAACCTACATCCAAATTTTTGAGACTTCCTTGCTTTTTCCCTTATATAGTCACAAACACTCGGGCTCATTCCATGAGCTCTTGTCGTGTCTTCACACCCTTTCTTCTTGATCAATCACTGGTCACCTTTTGGCATGTTGATTGATATGTCATGCTTGTGAGTTTGTTCTAGCATTTTGAAGGTTTGTCTTTGTGTGCATGAGTTATTTTTTCTCTATTGATATTGGTCTCACTCACACACAAGGTGGTAATCACTGTCACACAAGCGTTGTCACGATCATTTCAAGACATATCTCAACTATCGTACTTGTCGCTCTTAACCTTTGAGTTAGTCTCACTGGGCACATGTTTGCCTTGTTGGTTGGAGGTGTCTTGTCATCAAGTCGTGCTAAGTGTGTGATCACATTGTCATGTATGCACAAATACACTTGCTTTAACACTTAGTCATTTTCCTGAAAATATGTCAACTGGACAACCCTTCGTCAACCGGACCCGATCTTAGTGACCTTGCATTGCTACCCAGAACTACGCAGAGCTTGAGGTTTTCCTCCAAGTAGCCTCCACCACACAATTCTAGAGATGTTATAGCTTAATAACTCCTAGAATTGCGCAGAAGGTGTCCCAGAACCCGATCTAGTCTACGCTTCCCGCAAGATCTCCCATTTTCTGGTCAACCAGAAAATTTGACTTGAGCTATGACCTAGGGCTGTATTAATCTCCAAAATTGTGCAGAACTTGTCTAGCTTGACTTCCTTGCACTACCTATAGAAATGGCAAAAACATGTAGCACAGGCCTCTGCTACCTGTCACTACACTGTCCTAGGAAATTACGCGGATCTATCAGGCAGGCTTCCCTGCTGACCTGCTCTATAATCAACCCACAAATTGCGTAGAGATGTCTGTAACTTGCCCTTCTGGCCTGCTCTGCAATCAACCCAGAAATTCCACAGAGTTGTCTGTCACCTGCCCTTCTGGCCTATTCTGTAATCAACCCAGAAATTTTGCAAAGATTCCTGTCACATGCCCTTCTTCCCCACTTTACAATCAACCTAGATACTGTGTAGATCTAACATACAAGCTTCCCTACTAGCCTGCTCTGCACTCACTTAGAAAACTGCGCATATCTGCTGGTCACCTGCCCTTTTGTCTCGCTTTGCAATCAACCCAGAAATTGTGTAGTTATGTCTGGGCCCGGACTGTCTCCCAAGATTACACAATTTTGACCAGCAACTCTTGTAGCCTGATCTTGTTCTCCTCTATAAAATTGCGCATATGTTTCTGCCAGTGCATCCTTCTACTCGCACTGTCTTCCTTGGAGAAACTATGCATATCCCAGGTGGATGACCTGTATTCCCTTTGAAAATTGCACAGATTAGCCAAGTAGTTCCCCGACACCCCGCCTGGCCTTCCTCCCAAAAAATGAGAAATTCAGTCTCCTAGCTGGTTTTGTCGTGAAGCTATGAATGTTGTCCCTGATTGTGCAAATCTGCCTCCCAGTGACATATGTGTAACCTTTCCTGACAATGCTCTGGAGCTGTGCATCTAAGCTTGAGCTATTCTCTGCGCAGTTCCAATGCCTTATCCCTCTCTCAGTCACCTGCACCTAAATGGAAAACAATGCATCATGTTAGACTAGACGATTTTTGGATTTGATTTCATTTCATCATGAGTGATTGTAGGAATAGGTACCTTCATGAAACATGGTGTCAGGAAGAACGGGATGAAGAAGGAGCGCATGCTAGAAGACTTTCTCGCAGTCGAATGAGAGAACGAAACACATCGAGGAGCGAGCGAAAGCAACACATATACACACACCATCAAGAAAATACCAAGACCATTGAAGACCCTGTGCACTTTTCCATATGGAGGTGAAGACATATTACACTAAGAGCATATCATCACTCAACAACACAACGACTTGACACAGACATCACAATCAACCAACACATGTCAGCAGTGTCATGTCGAGTTGTGTCATGAATTGTCTCTTCCACATCACTACTATGGGCCATACTTGTTGTAATCAATGTAATGTAAAGTGGAAGTCCAAGAGACCCACATATGAAGTTGAAGAGTCATATAAAGTCAAAAAGTCATAGGAAGTCAAATAGTCATGATGGAAGTCGAAGAGTCACAGGGGTCAGTTATACCCCCTTGGCTATTTATACCCCCTCATTGTATGAGAAAAGAAATTTTCAGCTTGGCTCCTCCCACTTAGCCTTGAGAGTCTATAGTTTGTTCTTTGAGGAGAGAGGAGTGGCTCCAATGTCCCACTACTGGGGCTAGTGATGTATGGTGTACATATGTGTCTTAGATATTTTGCTTAATTCATAAGCTTGTCTCAAGCCAACATGTTTTCACACATGTTTTGTATCTGTTTGTAAGACTATTTATTAAACATTTGTAATGCATATTTGCTTAGCCTATATTAAGATAGTTGAACTACTTTGGTTATTTTTGTAATCATATTTTTGATGTGTTGTATTTTTTATCACTACTGTCTCGCCCATGTGGACTACTCCGTTAGACATTAGACAGACCATCTTTATGTTTTCTCAGTTTTAACGACCGTCACCCCCGTGCGGATTATTCCGTTGGACGATGTACGTGTTCTCCCTTGAACTTTGGTTTTCACGACAGCCACATCCGCTATGGACTATTCCATTGGATGCTAGACAAACCCTTGTTGTTGTTTGCGTGTGTGTCTTCCTGGGTTGGGGCTATTCCCTCTCATCAAGAGGCTCACTTTACCTCCCCCTTTTGACAGTAAGAGAACTCAGACACAAAGTTACATTAAGCACTCACCAGGCATACTCACCTCGCTTTCTTGAAGTTACAAGCATAACACTCGCATGTATTGAACAACAAGAGCTAAGGTAAATATATAAGTTAATAGCAACCGAGCCGTTGTACCAGATGGGACTCCTACACCAAACGATGTGAGGTCTAGTTGGGACTTCATACCAGGGAAATCCCCTTTGTTGGTGGTTCCAACATCGTCAACACACTATAAACATATGCATTTTCCATAGAAGCTAACACCCTCATCAAGTTGGTCATATGGAGGATCATAGTTTTCTATCTTTATCCTTATGAGCATTATGGAAATATTTTCATCCTCTCACTTTGTATATGATAAAAGGAAAATAGTACTAGTGATTGACGATTAATCTTCTAGTTTTGAATCCTAATGAATGAAGCATGTACAAGTGAGATTAAGTCACATCAAGAACACCAAAGCCTCATGCTTGACCAAATTCAGAGTTGCACCCTAAGTCAAAGACATGAGCATGGTCTAATTTACAGTCATCTTCAAATTGACATAAGTTTGTGATCATCTTCAAGTCGCCATTCATGAGCACTTACAGTTAACATAAATCATCAACTTGTAGCTAAATTAGGAAATGTTCTAGGAACTACTGAGCCTTAGCTGCAAGTTTCAATAGTTTGCAGCCATCTTCAAATCACTATTTGTGAGCACTTCTAATTAGTAGAAGACGTCAACTTCCAACTAAATCAGGAAATTTTCTAGGAATTATTGAGCCCTAGAGCCAAGCACCAATAATTTGTTGTCATCTTCAAATTGCCATTTGTGAGCGCTTCTAATCAATAGAAGAAATCAACTTCTAGCCCATTTTAGAAATATTTCAAGAATTGTTGAGTGTTGGAGCTAATTTCTAGAGTTAGTGGTCCACCTTAAACCACCATTAAGTAGAAGAATTCAACTTATGCTACCCATTTGGTTTATGGTCTTCCTTAAACCACTAGATTTAGAGAGTACATTCAACCATTGACAACTATCATAATCTCTTTTCTTGAAAAAACACACCCCTTTTGATTAAGGGGGGATTTTTGGATACATAATATGTTAAGGTTATAATGTGGAATTTCAACCATCATGGGGAGTCCAAGAGACCATGGAATACAGCGCCATAGTCATGAAAATTGTATTAATATGTATATTTGTTTAATGAAATTCATCCACACTTATCTTTTATCTTAGCGTCATCCCAAAAAAATGAAGAATAAGATATTGACATTAGTAATATCCATGTTAAATGCACTCACATCTCAAGGAAAAAAAAATAATCATCATGGATCACACATGAATACATGGGAATTACAAATAACATGAATCTATTTCCAAATTATACAAATGAGAAATGTCTTCCTCTCTATAGCCTCCCAACCTCAAAAAGCTACTTTGATATGTAATTTTAAAAATAGATCAACCATATATAAATAGAATACATCTCTAGTCAACTATCATATAAAAATTAATCAATACAAAATACTAAAAAATATGAATAAAAACTAACATAAATACATCTGTTTTACAACAATTAACATTTAAAAATCTTGCAACATAAAATAAAATATAGATAGTAGATTAAAAAAATCCATTACAACCGGTCTCTATACAACAATGCATAAAAATTAACGTGAATACATCTATATTACAACAATTAACATTTAAAAATCTTGCAACATAAAATAAAACATGATTAAAAAACAAGTCCATTACAACCAGTCTCCATACATCTCCATACAACAATGCACAAGGTTATCTCATCTTATTTGATTTTCCATAAATTAAAATCTCCATACAACGATGCAGAAGGGTATTTGATTTTCCATAAATTAAAATGGATCTTTGAGTAATAGACAAAGAATATGTTATCTTACCTCCTTTTCTATCCATCATAATGGATATTTCTTCTAATTTTTATATACGTGTAACATTTTTTATTCATTATAATATATCCTTTTTAACTTTTATATGCATTATTAAAAAGCCACACAATAATTTGTATTAACAAGTAATTTTAAGAACGGTTCACCCATATTAATTCATTGGAATTATATTCATTCATAAAACTCTTTTCAATTTTAAGAACTCTTCACCCATACTTGTGCATTAATTTATCGCAATTGAAGGGCGTGACTTTTATTAACTAGAGAAATAATATTTAAATAATTTTATTATAATAATAAAAGAAAATAAATATGTAAAATTCAAGCATATCTTTTTACTCACTATTATACTATCACTTTTTAAAAATAAACACTGATGGCATATAAAATTGAGTTGCCATCCGAGAAGTCCTACTCCATATACTTTTGATATTCTTAAATTACACTACGTGATGCTTTAGACCACCACATTGATTTTCTCTTTCCTTTTATTTTCACTTTTAAATCTTATTATTTATCTCACATATTTTCACTTTACTTTACTTGTTCAACATTATTTCAATTGACCTAAGTAAATTAAAGTCGGTTTTGTAACGAGGATGATGTGTGACCTAGGGTGGTTTCGGTCTGCATTCCAACTGTTTTTCACTCTTAGGTTCAATGAGTATGTTCTCGTTCCCATTGCGATACACTGTTATGCATCAAAATGGTTCTCGTTCACATTGTGAGGCACTGTCGTATTCAAAATTTCCTTGTTCGAGATAGTTCAGAAGGATTATCGTTCAGATCAGATGGATTATCGTTCAGATCAGATGGGTGATTTCGTCCAATTTTTTCGGCCTCCGCCATCCAATTCGAGATTGAGTAGTCTGAATCAATCCAAATCCAAATCGAATCAACGTACCACACAGGCCGGCCGAAGAAAATGATGGCCTTGTCGCATCTCAGGGACCGAACAAAGAAATTCCGTGGAATTCCAGTATTGCACGAATAATTAGGCTAGTAAAATGTTCGAAGACTACTGTCCACGCAAGTGGAGATAATGGAGGAGTCCCCACGTATGAAAGAGTGCAAGCCATTCACTATATAACGTCAATGGCTCGGCCTCTTCAGAGAGGAGGTGGATCTTCTGGGTGTTCATCTAATTAATAGAACACCATGATGAAGATGAAGGTTACAGCGATTGCCTCTTCTCTTATTTTGCTGCTTGCAATCGAGTTTATGTGTGGAGTAGCTGAGATTGCTCCCCCATTGAACTGTCGAAGTAGCCACAAAATTTTGAACAGGAAAGTGGGAAAGCAGAGTCATGGTGTTAGCTTCCCCCTTTTCCATATTTTTTCGGAGTGTTCACCTTTCCGTCCTCCTAACCGGACCTGGGAAAGCTTGATCTCTGAAAAAATTAGAGCCGATGCCAATCGTCTCCACTTTCTGAACCGGTCCTCTCGTTCGTCCAAAGAGGACGCCAGCGCCAATGTCCCCGTTAGCTATGGATCGGGAGAGTACATAATACAAGTTGATTTTGGCACGCCCAAGCAAAGCATGTACACACTCATAGACACCGGTAGTAATGTTGCTTGGATTCCATGCAAGCAGTGCCAAGGCTGCCACTCCACTGCTCCAACTTTCGATCCCACGGCATCTTCCTCATATAAACCCGTGGCCTGCGATTCACAGCTGTGTCAGCAAAATTCTGATACCAATTGCGGGGGAAATTCGAAATGTCAATTCGAAGTTTTGTATGGAGATGGCACTCAAGTGGACGGTGCACTTGCTTCGGATGCGATCACCCTCGGCTCTGAAAATGTTCCAAATTTCGCATTCGGTTGTGCGGAGTCCCTAAGGGAAGATACATATTCGTCACCGGGACTGATGGGATTAGGGGGCGGATCGCTTTCATTGTTGAATCAGCCATCCACAACCGAATTGTTTGGCGGGACGTTTTCTTACTGTCTGCCCAGCTCATCTGCATCTTCGGGATCCCTTGTGCTTGGGAAAGAAGCCGCCATTTCTACTCCTGGTTTGAAATTCACCAAATTGGTAAACGATCCCTCAAACCCAACATTTTATTCCGTGAACTTGATCGGAATCAGCGTTGGGGACACAAGGATCTCAGTTCCGGCAGGGGAAGGAACGATCATCGACTCGGGAACAACGATCACCCATCTCGTTGATTCTGATTATGCGTCTCTCAGAGACACTTTTCGGGGGCAGCTCCCCACCTTGCAGCCGGCATCCTCTGATGGATTCGATACTTGTTACGACTTCTCTTCTTCTTCAGTTGACGTTCCCACCATAACGCTGCACATGGATAATAATGTCGACCTGCTTTTGCCCAAGGAAAATATTGTAATGAAACAAGATTCGGGGCTTTCTTGCTTGGCGTTCACGAGTAGCGATTCTGGTTCCATCATAGGAAATGTTCAGCAACAGAATTGGCGTATCGTTTTTGATGTTCCCAATTCTAAAGTCGGATTTGCTCAGGAACAATGTTCTGCGCCTGCTTGATTCTCGTTTCCAAAAAATATCTCATCCATCCATTTCCTCCTATGTTTCATCTGCAACGTCTAATTCTCGCCGTTTTCTCCGCGTTGTGTTTAAAAATAGATTTCCGCCGTCGTATGAGATTTAGGGGACAGTAGCAGCGCTTGTGTGGTCCCCCTTCCGTTCTGTGTTCAAAGTACGTTTGTATTTCCATTGTCAAATCAAATCGGATGACCTCCCTGAGTTATGCAGTTGTTTCTTTCTCGTTTTCCAAACTTACGTTATAAATGATAAATTAATGGAGTTGTATATAGTGTTATTTTTTTTTTAGAGTTTTTGGTGTCTGTTAAAATTTTGAGGTGAAATTTCGATTTGTGTTATTTAAATTAGGTTTTTGATTGTATATATGAATTCAGCATCATAAAAAATTCTTAAAACATTTCTATTGTACAAGATTTATCTATCAATCTTATGATTTCATTAAATTCTAAATAATTTTTGGAGAAATTAAACCAGAAAAACTTTCAAAAAAAATCACTAAAAACAACACTAAATCAATATTTATGTTAAAACTATATTTAATGCAGTCACCTAATGAATAATAACTGTGTTTTCACTTAATACAACGAATCTGTTTTAAATGGTATTAACTTTTTAATCAATGAAAGATAACTCGTCACATATGGATGCGAATCGGCTTTTAAAATATATATATCCACTTTAAAGTTTAAACCATAAAAAGGGTATTTTTTTTTATAAGAGTTAATTTTCAAAAGTTGATCTTGTTTAATAACAAAATAAAAAGAAAAAATTATCTTGTGTCATTATCTTTCACATTTTCTTGTTATTTTTATCATAGTATATTCAAAATGTTTATTAAAAGTATAAATATTTCAATAGAAATTAAAAATAATATCTGTATAAAATGGAGATATGATAATTTAGAGAATTTGTAAGTTTAGATATTTATTAAAAATAAATAAAAAATATGCTATTTTTTATTTTGCAAAAAAGATTATAGATTAAAAAAACCATTAAAATATTTTGGAAAGAGACCAATTATTTCAAACATTTCCAAAAAAACAAATTATTTCAAGAGTAATCTTGACGATTATAAAATATATATTTTCAAGATATATTTAGAGACTATTAATAATTAAATAATTTCAAAAATTAATATATCTAGTATTAAATTAAATAGATATGCAAAATCAATCTTTGTGCAAAGTGCAAATTAATTCTTGACAATATCATCTCCCTTCTTCATCGCCAACTAATTACTAATAGACAATACACACATATAGAAATATAATACAATAATTAAAGAAGACAATTATATGGTCATGTCAAGGAAAGAAAACATAATGTAAATATCAAGGTATGAAGTTGATCTCAAACATATACATAATAATGATAATCTAAAAATGTGACATTGTTTTCATCAACTATAACGAGCCTAGATCAATCTAACTTTGGATCTACCATGAGTTGAGAGAGATCAAATCCTTGAAGTAAAAACCTTTACTCAAATTCTACAATCCAAAAAAAATTGCACCTAAAAAGATTTGATTATTCTAAACACATAATAAATGATTAAATCCCAAATTCAATAAGTGTAAACTCGTAATGTCAACAAAAAATAAAATGACCATAAAAAAATTATAGTTATTAATAATGTGTAACTTTAACTAAAACTAATCAAATATATATATTCATTTTTGTTTTTTATTATAATCAATATTTTAAATATTTTATTTTTATTTAAAAAAAATAAATATCAATTCATATTAAACTTAAATACAATTACACTGTTAATGCAACAGCGGAGATGAAATCAAATTGCTTTTGATATATCAAAATAGCGGAGATAAAATCAAATTGCTTTTGATATATCAAAAATAAGATCGGTAATAATTGTAATAATCAATTACGCAGGTGAAATCAAACTTTTTAAAATCATAATTCGTTCTGTCATGATGGTGTAAGCTCATTTCATTGTTCGGGAATATTATATTTCTTGTGGAATCCCGGAAAGGAAGCCAACCAATCCTTAGTGAGTGCCCAGTTTAAATAAATTTTTTTTTGCAGTGATTTTATTAAAATTTAACGTAAATGATATATAAAGGTTAAAAATTTATTAAATAATTAAAAATTTTAAATGAAAGTTTATGGGTCTGTGATAGATGGTGAGTGGGTTTTTTAAGATATTTTTTGATGTGAAGTCACTAGTTTAATTCCCGGTTTTGATTAAGATGATATATTAGATATGATGAAAATGTAGTCTTGCCACTTTTACAAAATAAAAAATTTAAAAAATATTTAAATTATAGAAATTTATTAAATCATTATAGATTTATTTTAACTTTGAATTTATCATGTGTTCAGAGGATCAAATCTCTTAAATATAAACCTTTTTCTAAGTGCAAAATTTGAAGAAAGGTTTACACATTAGAGATTGATTCCCAATGGATATATGCTAGTTTGAGTAACACATTGATAAAATGTTTCAACTATATAATTTTTTTTATTTTCACTTGTTGTATATAATATATACTTAATAGAAGTTGAAATGTTTTATTTATGATTCACATCATCATATTTGAAAGTAAAAAGCATCTCTCTATATTACACAAATATTTTATTATTACTATATTTTTGTTTTAAATATTAAATGTTAACTGAACATAAATTGAATTATATGTCATGTAATACCAACAATATTCTTTTTATGTGTGGTTTTCAAAATCCATACTAAGTAGTGAAGCCTTTGTACTAAAAATTATATCAATTTTTTTTACTTTTAAATACTTTATCTATATATAAATTAATATAAAAGTAAAGTGGAAATTGAAGTGTTTTATTTCTAAAAGAAATTAATATTTTTCTTCTTATTACTATCTTTTAATTTACTAATATAAATAGTATTTTATGATTTTTAAACATTAGTTTATTTAATGATATCTTCTCATGCTACATATATCTTCTCATGCTATATATATATATATATATATATATATATATATATATATATATAAATATTTTTAAATATTTTAATTTAAAATTTATATATAAAATATATTTAAAATTATATATATTAAAGTTTACTTTTAATATATATTTTTAATTTGAAAAATTAAAAATATATTTATATTTCACATTCTAGAAAAAATAAAATTATTACCCTTAACAATCCTATTGATTTCCAGAAAAACATATACTATACAAACATAATATAACACAATTTGTTTAGATCATAATACTATTGATCAACCAATTAAAATAAAAAAAACAATGATAACGCTAATTACCTATGATTACACATAAAATACTAAAAAAAAATTATCAACACACAAACTAGACATCAAATAGAGGGAGGCTGAAACTTCTCCCCAACATCAACATCAACATCGCCATAATTCTTAGTCCTCCTTTGTTTTTCTTGAATTTTGACTAATATATATGGGTCATCGTCCAAAATAATCAAGTTTTATTGTGTTCCATCTAATTTTTTTTCTTGTTTCTAATTAACTACCCTTTTTGTAACTTCATTACCTAAAATTTCAATTCAAGAAACCTTTTTAGACTTTGCTTTAAATTTTCTTTTGAATATCCAAATTGTACCTCTTGCTATTTTTCCTTATTCTTCTAATCTAACTTCAGTACCTAAAATTTCAATTCAAGAAACCTTTTTAGACTTTGCTTTAAATTTTCTTTTGAATATCCAAATTGTACCTCTTGCTATTTTTCCTTATTCTTCTAATCCTTGAACATTTAGTAGGTTTGAACTATCTTAAAAAACATTTAGTAGATTTGAACTATCTTTAAAAACTTGGTTTCTCATTTCAGGCTTACAATAGAAAACCATGTTTGTTATCCAAAACATTCTCTCTTCAAGCCTTACTTAGACTTAGACTGTCATTTAGCCTTAAAACCTTTCTCCAAATTCTCCGTTTCTTATTTTGATGTTAAAATATGGTTTTTCATCTTATTTTGATGATGAACCATATTAAATAGTTAGAAAAATGTGAGTAAAACTTTGATGATATAATTTTTACCTAATTTTTTTTAGGTTTTATTATATTTTCTCTCTTCCCATCCCTTATAGTGCTATCATTATAGATCATGTAACACTTTCAAATTCCATCTTATTAAAAGATAAAAATCATATAAATCCAAATCATAAAGAAAATGAAACTGAGATAGAAAGAAATGATCATGACGCATGAATTCCACCTTTGAAACCTAAACAAATTAAAGCTAAGCTCCTTTCCTAAATAAGCACACTATGAAGCTAACCCGCCATCCCAACTTAGAATAGGAGCATAAAGAAAAGAAAAGAAAGCAAAAAGAAAGATGACTAAAATACGTGGATATACAACAAAGAATCTTTACCTCTTTCCTCCGGCTTTATTCTCTTTCCACCTGCTTTATTTGCAGCTAAATTGGTCTACCACATACTACGAACAAGCTAGTGAAAGAAAGGATTGTGATTTAACCTACTAAAAACATTTTGCTCATCATTTGAGTTTTTTGCACGACCGGCCAACTGGTGAGCTTAAGTCGGTTGCAAATTCCTTGAATATTCAGAAATCCGATGGACATGGATGCGGTCAAAAAATTGATCACACCCATGTCCATCGGATTTTCGAATATTCAGGGAATTTGCAATCGACTTAAGGATACCCCGACCAACCATGATAAGTGAACCGAAATTATACATTCCACCAACTTAAAATTTGCCTAGAAATCTTATTAATGATTATTTGGGACCTGTAATATCATGTCAAATATGGCCAGAGAGTAGTTAAACCCTATAGAGTGGTACATTTCTGTAGTTTTGAGTACAATGGTTTCGTTCATTAATTTTTATTGAAAAACCTCACACTTTATATTTTTAATTATTTTAATTTGTAAGATAATAGATACATTCATGTCAAATTAAATTATTGAGTAACAATCAGCGTGATAGTTGTGCACATTTATTTTGGAAAGTTTAATTCAAACCCTCGTCATGGCTGTAATAGAAGCTAAGTAGGGTTCCTGGTTATTCGGGGTATGAGAAAACGATGTGCACCGAAATCTTTTTCTTCGTGGGTTTGCGTGGTACGTTGCTGAGAGACTTGTCACCATGTTGACGTTGGTGTGATGAAAACATGGCATCCTTTTTTTTGTTTTTTTTTTTTTTTTTTTTTTTTTTTTTTTGGCTTCATGGTACATGCATGATATTTGTTGCGCCGTGTCCCATACTTTTGTCGCAATAAGAAAAATCTAAGAAAATCTTAAGAAAAACATACAGCAGACATGTGAATATTCTTACCCAGCCCACTAACCTGCACAAATAAGGTTCGTAGACTAGAATAGCATCATTAGCCTTCGGGCACCCACCACCATTGGCCACTTTATGCTATGTTGCAATGGGAACGAAGCCCATTTGAATTTGAATTATTTATTAAAGATAATGTTCAACAAAAAGTGTGAAAAACATAGTGGGAATATGGGATTGAAAAAACACTTGGAATTATGGGAATCAAATTATGGATACAAAAGAAAAGAAAAGTACAGTGGAAAGAGAGGGAGTGATTATGCAATGGATATTGTATTTTGTACATTGGTTATATTAAAAAATTCTAATATAAATATATTTTTATAATAAATTAATATAAAAATAATATAAATATAAATTTTTATTAAATTAATATATAATATAAATATATTAATCTAATCTAAATTTGTATATACAAATTAAATTGATAAAAATATATATTTATATAATAAATCACGTATTTTTATATTAATTTTTAACTAATACATATATTAATTTGATATATATATCATATATTAATTTTCAACTAATACATAAATATATGGTTTATAATATAGGTATATATTTATATATTAGTTTAATTTGTATATGAATATATAATTCAGATATCTATTTATATATGTGTGGGGCGATTATATTAAAAATAAATGCTATATTATTATTTATTATACAAATACTATATTTGTTATTAAAAATAATTATATATTCAATAAAATATTCTTTTTTTTTGCTGAAATAAGTGTTAGACCTTTTAATCAGATTAATAATACTACCATATTACAGAATGTACACAAAGAGAAGTGGACCACCTCTAGCCTCAGATACCGAGCCTAAGGTCCACTCATCGGACCCGGGACCCGCAAAAATATGACAACACAACCACAAAAGATAATCGGAAGCCCTGACTGTTCGATCTATCGTCCAAGATCTAACGGTCATGCACAATATCAGGTCGATAATAAGCACGCCCTTTAAATCTTAAATCGGACCCGACAAACCTATAGAGATTGCTCTATAAAATTTTCGGGTCTGATTTGGCCGATATCCCTCGCGCATGTATTCCGCTCGATATCCACCAGATGCCTGCGATTCTCGCCCATCTGCGCCACTTGCTCGTTGTTTAACCCTGCTTTCGGACCCAAAGCCTGATAAAGCTGCTGTTAGAGTCAATTTCGGATCTGAATGGCACGATAACCCCTTGCTATTTGCAATGCAGATATGATGCGCTAGCTGCTATTTCCTCTATCTGCTCGTTCTTTAACCAATCTCCCTGCATCGCCAATGACAGGTCTTTCTGTAACATGATTCAAATTCATGTAAATCCCAATGTTGTTAATAGGATTCTGGGCATGTATTCTAGCCTAAGGACCTACCATTCTTATTGTTTATTTCCCTGGACTGTTGTTTCATGTGGACTACCATTCGGCTAAATTCGGAAGACTACAACCTGCTAGTCTCCCCTGCTCTAGCAAAGCTCCGGGTCTACATTCGCTAGTTTGAGACACTCCTCCCTCAATCTACCCTGGGGGATCTCACTCCATTTATAATTCTTGTTGCTTGCAGTATAGAGAACTCCTTCATTAGTTAAAATGTTTGCTAATTTGTTGGCAGTTCGTCGCACATGAGTGAAACTTAAGGTTCTCATGTTCTGCAAGTGGGATTGAATCCTTTAATAGACTTGCAGAAGCCTCCAATGTTTCGATACCATAGAAAATTCTCTTGATCAAGTTCATAATCAATTCGGAATCGGCTTCAATTATAATGTTATGAAGATTTGAGTCCCCCGGGATTTCTAAGCATTTCTCCATGGCCATGAGCTCTGCCATATTGTTTGTGGCTTTCCCAAATTGCTATGAAAGATTATTTTTGGACAACCCCTGTCATCCCTTATCACTCCTCCATAACCAGCCATGCCCGAGTTTCTTTTTGAGGCCCCATCAATGTTACATTTTAGGAAACCTTGAGGGGGGGTTGCCAAAATTCCTTATCGTCCGTTATCTGATTTTCATTTTTGTTTTTGCCTTTTGGGGTGAGCCCCTGCATACCCAATTGCACTAGTATCTGCACATCAGTATCTTTCGGTTGGTTCTCTGGGGAGTTTTTAATGAGAGTTCCTACCGTCTCATTGAGTTGTCTTACTATCTGTCCCATGATGCACTGGGAAGAACCTTTCCTATTTTTGAATATTCTGTTGTTTTTTCTTTCCAGACATCCCAAATTAGAATGCTTGGAGCTAACGCCCAAGCTTTGTTGACTATTTCATTATCAGAGAATTTTTTCCTCCACTTCTTTAAGGTGTTAGTAATACTCCCCTTATCTTTGTCTGTTTGTCTGAATATTGAGGAAATCTAATTCCATAATGTGGATGTGAAAAGACAGAGGTTTAGATGGTGTTCCATAGTTTCTTCTTAAGCTTCACAAAGCTGGCATTTAGATGGACCAATTATCCCTCTTTTCCTCAGGTTTTTCCAGGTTAGAATTTTCTTGTGCTGTACTAACCAGATGAATAGTTTGATCTTCATCTAGCTTTGATTCTGCCACAGGGCCTTCCATACCCAATCAGGGTTTGGAAAGTCAAGCCCAATGGCTATGCGCTTGGCCTCTTTGAGGTTAAAAGTTGCCTTCATTGTTATTACCCCATCTCAGCTAGTCTGAATCTGCTGATGTCAGTATATTTCTCTCTTCTAGGATAGTTGTTAGAGCTTTTGTCTATGCCTTCAAAGGGGAGTCATCCCTGTAATCCAACTTCCTCCATATCCTCCATTTTCTCTCACTTTTTTCATGATCCCAAAATTCATTTATTGTGAGTAACCTTTTGTTATCAGTATCGTTCTTGAGATTTGCAAATTTTTCTCTTAACAATTTGGGTTCCTGTTGCCACTTATCCTCCCAAAACCATGCAATATTTCCATTTCTAATTTCCCAGAAACTGTGTTTCTGAACAATGTCTCTATTCTCCTAGGCTTTGTTCCATATGTGGGAGCCTTTGATGATCCTCGACATTCTAATGAGGACCCGGTCTTACCAATTGTTAGCATATTTCTGTTTCCAAATTTGGGCCCAAGGGGAAGCTGAATATTTTATCCATCTCGACCAAAGTTTTGCCCCCAAAACTTTGTTTAACACTTTAGGATCGTCCAGACCAAAACCTCCATGTGTCTTCAGTTTACAGATCTTTTCCTAGGCTACCAAGGCCCATTTATTTTTTTCTTCCCTTTCGCCCCAAAGAAAATCTCTTTGGATATTTCTGCATAGTTGCATGACTCCTTTAGGAGCTGGAAGGACTGAAAACATAAAGATGGGGATCGTTTGTAAGACAACTTTTGTGAGTACAAGTCTTCCTGCTAGGTTCAAAGACCTACTTGTCTATTTCCGAATTTTGTCCTGTAGCTTATTAATCACGGGCTCCCAAACCATCTTGCTCAGAGGTTTGTCAGTTAGCGGTACTCCTAGATATTTGGAGAGTAGCATATCTCTTTGAAAGCCTAGAGTTCTGGATATATTTCTCTGAATAGCAATGTCCTATTGAAAAAGAAAATCTTAGATTTGGTAAGGCTTACCTCTATGCCCACTGCCATTGTAAAGTCTTTTAGGATTTGTTTGTAAGCAAGAGCTTCCCTGACTATAGGTGTTCCTTGAAGCATAGTATCATCCACAAATTGCTGATGGGTAAAAGCCTCTTCGTTCATGGTGAGTTTTAGACCCTGGATTTTACCTTCTTCTTTGGCAGACTTGATAACTTTGCCTAGCCCTTCCATCATGAGAATAAAGAGAAAGGGTGAGAGTGGCTCTCCTTGTTTGAGACCTCTCGTCGGATTAAAGGGCTTGGATGGTGAACCATTTACTAGGATTGAAAAACTAGAGGTAGTTACAAGGGCCATCACCCATCTTACCCAGTTACGGTCAAATCCATAAGCTATAAGAACTCTCCTTATGTAAGCCCAACTTATCTTATCATAAGCCTTTTCTAGGTCAAGTTGCATAATCATTCCCGCCTACGTATTACTTACAAGGGAGTGAACCACCTCGTGTGCTTGAATGATATTTTTAAGAATTTGTCTGCCTTCCAAAAACTCAGTTTTTTTCCTCAGATACGAGGATTGGGAGAAGGGGTTTAAGCCTGTTGGCAAGAATTTTGGAAATTATTTTATACACCACATTGCATAATGCTATAGGTCTGAATCTATTTGGTGTCATAGCATTTTCCTGTTTTGGAATTAAGGATATGAAAGAGGTATTGAGTGCCTTCAAAACAGTTCTACTTCTCCTAGAGTCCTCCACCACTTCGAGGATATCCTGCTTGATTATTTTCCAACATGCTTTAAAGAAGTCAACATTGAAACCATCTGAACTTGGTGCCTTCCCATTTTGCATTTCTTTGATGACTTCGCTGACCTCATCTTCATTCACAGGCTTGTTTAGGTTGTAATTGTCTTCTCATGTCACCAGCTTAGGAATGTGCCTTGTAAATTCACTAATGAATTGCGATCTGTCCAAGAGAGGTTCCTCTACTATTACTTGGAAATGATTAACCAGCTCAACTTCTATTGCTTTGTTTGTATTGAGTTGATTCCATTGAGAATCTTTAATTTTTGAGATCCTGTTATGAGACCTGTGATCTATGGTAGATTTGTGAAGAAAATTTGTGTTCCTTTCCCCTTCTTTTAACCATTGTATCCTTGATTTCTGTTTCCAAAATATCTCCTCTTGTTTGCACAATTCTTCCCATTCATGTTGATAGTGCTCAACTTGTTCTTTTCTTTCCCCGTTGAAGCCATCTGTAATGAGGATCTGGTTAATTTCCTGTAGCTTTCGTTCTGCCACTTTTTTGCTTCAAAAATGTTGCCAAACTCATTCTTATTCCATTCTTTAAGTCTGATTTTGATATGTTTTAACATTTTATGCAGGAGGAACATTTTAGTGCCTTGAACTTGCATATCCTCTGTCCACCATTTTTCAATATTGCTAATAAATTCTAGAAGGGTGAGCCAAACGTTTTCAAACCTGAAAGTTCTGTTCCTTGGAGTTCCTATAAAGGATGCTTCAAGTTAAACAGGCCAAGGATCGGAGCCCCCAAAAGGGAGTATCATTGCTGCTAGGTCAAGGACTGTTAGGATAAGGTCCTCCGAGATAATAAATTTGTCTAATTTTGAGGCCATTTGAGACTTTCCTCCCCTTTTATTATTCCAGGTAAATATGCCATTACTTGTCTCCGTGTCTACAAGCCCCAAATTGTTTATAAAATTTTGAAATTCTATGGAGTCTCTACCTAGAGACTTGGTTCCACCTTTTTTTTCTGTCAGTGACCTAATCATATTAAAGTCCCCTCCCAAAATCCATGGGATGCCCGAATGTCTGTCTCTTAGATCCTCCAGGGAAGTGAGAAGTTTTAGTTTGTCTTCCGGCTTCTGTGGACCATAAACATTTGTGATTAAATAAACTTCCTTGTCCCCCAAAGGTTGAATAACCATTGATAAGTAGTTCCTAGATTCTTCTGCATCTAGGATTCCTATCTTCTGAGGGTTCCATAGTGTGAGAATTCCTCCTGCTGTTTTGTCTGCTTTGACTTCTAGATATTCATATTTATTCAGCCATTTGTTGTGAATTTCTCTTATTTTTTCTACTAAACATTTTGTTTCCTGGATAAATATCATATCTGGTTTTCTTCTTTCATTCTATTGCTAAGATTCCTTTGTTTCCTTTTACTCCCTAGACCCCTAATATTCCATGATGTAAGTTTCATTAAGAAAGATTTGTAAATGAGTAACTGTTTAGGTCTTTCATCTTACCTAAATCAATCGTGATTTTTCCACACTCTATCAGTAGCTTGTTCTTTTTTTCCTACCTCTTTTCCTGCCTGGGTTCGTAGGAGCTAGTCCCATTGCTGCCTTCATTGTTTTCGCCCCTTCTTTGTCCTGACTTTCATGGTTTCTTTTGACTCCCGTACCTTTTGCCTAAGTTCTCCATAGGAATAGTTGTTGCACTCTTTTGAACTCCTCTTGTGGTAGCGAATCCATTCCTTTGATGGTTCCCTACTCTAGGAACGTTTCCAGATCTAGATGTTCCCTATCAAGAATATCATGTAGTTCATGATCCTCTATTCCCACCTCGCTCGGGGTCATCTCTTGGTCCCTATCCAGTT
The DNA here is from genome assembly GCA_031772625.1 of Pinus tabuliformis. Classification (NCBI taxonomy): domain Eukaryota; kingdom Viridiplantae; phylum Streptophyta; class Pinopsida; order Pinales; family Pinaceae; genus Pinus; species Pinus tabuliformis. Next base: position 942,580,382 of record CM062810.1, on the reverse strand, counting down.
CCATTGTGTTCAGTAGATCATCCTTATGTTGGTTGTCATCTTGTGTGTCCTCCATACTCTCTTCCTTTTCCTTCTCTGTAGGGCTTACCTCTGAATTGCGTTATCATGCTCCTCTTCTTCTTCTAGCACCTTGTACCTATTCTGACTTGGCTGCTTTTCCTCATTTATTTTCTTTTCGTACTTTCTCCCTCCTTTACCTCTGTTTCCCACTTTTCTAAAGCTTTCATTTTCTTTCCCCGAGGTAGCTTTAGTTCTTCTTTCCATTTTATTTAAGGGGCAATCCCTGAATAGATGCCCATGCTCATGGCATTTGCGGCATCAGAAAGGAACATGATCATAGTCCACTGCTTGTACCCATTCTTCATAAAAAACTTGCAAAATAACTTCATCCAGTAGAGCTCCAGAGAGGTCCATCTCTACGTAGATCTGGGCAAAGGAGGTATACTTTCCCCGCCTAGTGGCTTCCGATATTTTAACAAAGTGCCCTATTTTATTTCCTATTGCTTTTAATGATTCTAGTTGCTGATAATCCAGTGGTGAGGAGTAGAGCCTTACCTAGACCGGGACCGAAGTTAATGTCTCACGCTCCGGGACAAAATTCATAACCCAAGGTCGCATATAGAGGCCTGCAACAACATAGAAATAGGGCCCTCCTTCAAACACCCTATCTTTATCCTCAATGTTCGTAAAAACAACAATGAAGAAACCCTTCGATCCAAGGTGAAAATCTATATCCCCCTTAGGTTTCCAATGATTCTTTATCCATTCTTGTAAAGCCTTCTCCATTGGCCATAACCCCATGAATTTACAAATGATTGCATAAGTCGCCATGTGTTCCCTATGCGCCTATAGCGTTGGATCACTTAACACCACCCTGGTTGTGATAGTAGCCCTAGGCTTACACAATCCATTATGATTTCTGGTATCCCCATTTCGATTTTCTCCTTCTATTCCTCCTTCTTTTCTGACTTCTTCCAACACCTTTTCCAACCCCCGTGTACCTATGTTGTCCTATTTCCCTCTTCCTGAAATTTCGATTTCAGCTTCCATAGGTTTCTTGAATCGATTGGAGACTGCTTGACTGTAGGAGGGAGTGGAACCCCCCCCCCCCTCTCATCTCTCCATGGTGCCCAAAGCTTAACTTCTACTGCCAACCCTAGCTCTCTCTGCTCCTATCGCTCCCCGATATGTTATCAAATAAAAATATTCATATAGTAGGGATTTTAAAATTAATTTTATTTTTAAACATATTTTCAATTTAATTTAATCATAGTTACATAAGAAAATTGTAAATATACCTTCTTACAAAAGGGAGTTGTAAATATACCTTCCCTACAAAATGAGTGATTCATATATTTTTATTATATCTCTTTAAAAGTCCATTTTAAACTTCAAAATTTGTTGTGATCAATATACATCATGAACCTAGCTTATCAATAGTAAGCCCTAACTATCAATAATATGATATGCATTGAAATCAATTTATTAAAATTCATTAGTATAATGTTAATAGAATAAATAAAATTTTAGACATTTAAAATAAAAATGAGACTTGAACAATGTAAAAATATTCATTAAATTATAGAAATGGTGTGTTTTAGATATTTCGGTAATTGCACTAATTGTAGACATTTTATATGATGATGAACCACATTGAATAGGTGTTCTTATTTAATGTTTTGTTACCAACATGAAAACCACCAACATTTAAAAAAAATATCCACATTTAATACATTAGAAAATTTAAAGTGTAAAGAATAAGCCCTCTAAACCAAAATGGTTGATGTTGCATCAACACTTTTCAGGAGCAAGATGAAAATCACTAACAAAATAAAATGTTCATACTTGGCACATAAAAATTTTGAAGTGTCAAAAATAAGCCCTCTAAAAAAACGTGTTGATGCTACATCAAGACTTTTCAAAATCAATGTGAAAATCACTAACATTTAAAAAAAATTGTTCATACTTGATACATAAGAAAATTTAAAGTGCCAAAAATATGCTTAAAAAAATGTTGTATTCTGATTCACCACTTTTCAAAATCGAGTGATTTTTTGGTACCTCAAAAAAACGAGTACTAGGTAATTTTCTTGTTTGATCGGTAACTATGTTCTATGTCTAAGGCATGTGTTAAGATTTTTTACCTATTTCTCACATAATGATCCTCCCAATGATGTGGCAATAGGGAAGACAATAAATATGGAACCTTCATCCTTTCCTTACATCAGTGGTGAACAAGTTGAATGAAAGTGTCTAATGTTCCCAATTTTTGCGAATGCAAAATTCACTAGGGAGTTTTTCCATTTTTGTGGATATTAAATAAAAAGGAGAAAATATTATTTTGTCATAGAAAAGTTGAAATTGTTATTTTAATGAAGAATTGCGACAAATTAATATTTTATTAGTGGAAGGTGGGGACCACCAAAAGAGATAAATAGCAATTATAAATAGAGCTTGGAGGCCTCCATTTGGTATCTTTGACATTTGCAAACAAACACTCATATGGACGCTTTGTTGTTTAGCAAGTCTACTATCTGTTTAGCCATGAGTCTCTCACGCAGGAGATTCAACCTCTACTTTAGGGGACCATCTGTGCTTGCCCTAGGGAGGTTGTTCTACAAGAGTTTTCAGGAGTTCTTGGGCAACAACGCACATCACTAACCAGCACAGAGAGGGGAGTGCATATTTCTGGGCAGTTAGGAATCATGTAGAGGGAGTTTGAGACCAATATAGATCTCATAGTTTGTAGGGAGGTCAAGGAGATGAGGTAGCAACATTGGGCAGGCATTTTCACTGGAGAATTCAGCTAGCTGAGCCAACATACCAACAATTCGCATTTCTGGGAAGAGTGATAGTGCAAAGGCCACTCAACAGAATTTCGCGGTGTTTGGGAGCAGCTGATCCGGGGCAAGACTTCATCTGGGAAGTTAGGAGTTGGATAGAAGGGGTGAACCCAACATTTTAGAGGATTTTTCAAAGGGATTTGCAGGCAGTTTCCAATAGGTCGAATTTGGTAGCCATAGCTGGGGTGAGGCTCCAAGAGGGTCGAAAAATAGAAGTCAGAACCAACCAAATTCCCTTTTGGGTTTTTCTGGGGTTAGGCCAAGGAGTCCAGGGTTAAAAACATATAAATTTTTGGGCGGTTTTAGTGCACTTTCGAGCCATTTGAAATTTAGCAGTGCAGTAGTTTTCTAGGGAGCACAGTGCAAATTGCTGCAGCAGCTGGGAAACCTTCATCTCAGCCATTTTCATACCTGGGTTTGGTCCTGCTTGTCCATTGAGACAAGGTCAGGTGCACCATTCCACTATCTATTGTATTTAGCTTGTAGAAATATAATAAAGTGGCTCAGAAGTTCTTCTTTTGCAATTTTTCTGTGGGTGCTTGATGAATATTTCGTTTTTGTATTTTGCTGCATAGAGTATTTGTTGTTATCACTTGTATTTCCTATTTAGGATCATTATAGTGGTATCAGAGCATGATCTTGTCTAGTTGTGGAGTAGCCAGAAAGATCATGGAAGATTTTGGCATGCATGCATTGTGATGGGTGAACTATAGACAAACCCATGGCTCGAGAGTGAGTGAGTATCATTGAGGGAAAAATGACCCTCACCCAATTTGATGGTTCAACTAGGAGTTCTATCAGAAAAAGGGGTACAAGAATTGGACACATATTTCCGGCTAAACTCCATGAGGGAGGTGCATGTTATTAGACATGCCACTTTGCACTTGGATGGAGATTCTATGGAAATGGTGGTACCGAGGGCTGATCCCCTTGGGTCATGTATGTATCACATCCTACAAAGAGTTCACACATAGGCTCGTGGAGAGATTTGACCAAAAGGACACCAAAACCCCTCAAAGGGAGTGGATAGGATGAGGAAAGCTAGAGGATGAGACTGCGAGGCATTTCTACTGGTGGAGACTTTCTTTAGATGTTATAAGCTTGAGGAGGAGGTTGAGCAAGAGGACACGCAGGATGGTGAGGGGCACATCGATATACTTGGTGTGGCGCAGGAGTCACCATTGTTGGAGGCCTCTTTGGTAGCTCCAACTGAAACCTTAGCTAAGGGAGTAGAGCATACACTCAGAGGGCCATCTATTGATGAGATCCAATGGTTGATGTGGTACCGACTGCTATGACCCAATTTCTAGATGATGGCAACCCACAACAAGTTGATAAGGTGCCTGGAGGCATACTTGTCATTAAGGAGGTACCAAAAGAGATGGAGAGGTCTAGAGCGGCGACCGAGTTTACAGAGGATAGCTGCCATCCACAGTTTCATCAATTTCGGGCTAGCCTTCTAACGTTGGGAAAGAAGGCCACGACAGTGTGAGAGGCCATTCTATAGAAAAACGAGGAGTTGGAGGGCATGAGAGTGGTTTGTGCTGAGTTAGCGGCCAAACTAACTCACGTTGGAGAATGGTTGGGTTCCCTAATGGTTCAGTTGGAGTGCACATTGAGCGATGGGGCAACCCTACTCAGACATTACAGGATGATAACACTAGTAGGTTGCCACTACACATTGGAGAGGGAGAGGTAGAGTCACCTCGACATATTTTATGTGTTGACCAGGATGGTGAGATGAGGTGACATGAGTTACGCAGGGGGCATCCTTGGCAGGATGGAGGGTTAGCTCCATGTACGAGAGTTTATTCTCTCGATCCTTCCCTTGGGGTTGGATGGAGAGAGATATTGAGTAGGTATCTGGTGGAGCTGGCTAGGAGGTTAGATGAATCCATGGCCATAGCTCAGCGGAGGCTATGGATTACCAGAGTGGCTCGTAGGCCAGACTATTGTTGGGATCCAAGTGGGATTTTCCATCACATCATGGAGTCGATAGGTCATGGTAACAGCTTTGTGATGGACTCGGTGGTTGGTTGCACACACCTTTTCATATCTAATTTAGAGTTCTTGACAACACTAGTGACAGGATGGATTGGTAAAGGAGCAAGAAGATTTCATGAGTTGTCATGGCATATAGATTGTGCATGGAGTCACAAAATGATTAGCCTACTTTGGCAGGAGATGGTAGGAGGAGGTGGCATCGACAGACCACCAGATAGAGCATTACATGGAGTGAGTGCTCTCTCATTGGTATATTGGACAATGGAGCTATTGAGGATAGACACAATAGTGTCATTCCCATTGGCATGTGACGAGTCAAGAAACTCAAGTCTTTCAGGGAAGATGGGGATATGTAGCCCACATCATGGAGGGATTATTAGCAGAGTGGTGGATGTGTTGGCACATGCAGGATGACATATGATATAGGGTGGTACAACAGTAGGCAGTGGTACCCAGGGGTGCACAAGGATATGCCACAGAGTCCATTCTTATGCAGAGGGATGCGACCTGATGCATACAGACCCAATTTTAGAACCTAGAATCCAATGTTGTATAGAGGTATGCAGCGATGGGAAGTGGCTTGCAGAGGAGCATAGAGGTGCGGTTAATTGATGTAGCATGTTGGTTTGCATTGAGAAACTCACATCTCATCGAGTACACATGGGGAGAGCCAGATACAGTGACATAGGTAGGATACGAGATGGTACAGCAGTAGCACGGGATATCCAATGGTGTACATCGATAGGCTGCAGGGTACAGTGCCAGGTCGAGGACTACAAGGATACTCGGTGGGATGTAGGGACATATGGTGGTACACAATGAGGTCTTGGAGGGTTGCCTCCAAGGAGAGTTATGGATGGTGACACTGGGCATACCTTTGGGTGTACTTCACCCAAGATCGACGGGGACACAGATGAGAGATACTTGATGGTATCCATGGGGAATCACATTCTTGTACCTCTTATACATCACTTATAGGCACAGACGATTTGGATGTTGTCCTTTGCACTCTGGGCGTGAGTGGCTGGGCATAGGGAGCTCACCCAAGATATTGGGATGAAACTGAACGCACTAAGGAAGAGACTTCTTAGTGGTAGAATTGGGTTGGTGCACGAGTTGACAACCACAGGTTGGGGGATGAGGTGAGCATCTGCAGGGGTGGCATATCATTCATCAGTGACCCTATGCTTGGGGATAAGGTCACAAGGGAGACATGTGTCACTCTTTCCATAGGGCATTATAGGACCATACATGAGTAGAGGATACTGTGTACGATTGAGGCAACTTTCCAGTATGTGTCCGACCTCTAGACATTGTATTGGCACATTATTGAGAGGGCAGATCACAGAATCACTCATGATGGTTGATAGGAGTGGGATGGTTCCGCATAAACTGAGTCGATTGTGAGTATCAGATACCCATCTATTGGCTTCCTCCAGGGGGTATTTATTTGGCACATGTGGCTTCCAACAGTCATCGGTACTATGTAGTGGCAGGCATAGGGAAGTTTACCATGCATTAGATTAGTTCATGATATATGGGGCCCATATGTTGGTTTCATGTAGGGATTAGGGACAAGGAACAGACAGACTCTAATAGTGTTTAAAGCTATGCCGCAGCAGGTCTGGCTATGGGATCCAGGGATTGAGTTTATTGATAGAACACTCCATTCTATGATGAGTAGGTTCTTGCGAGGGAGTGATCTAGTTCACCTTGGGTGTGACACATGGGAGATTGTTGAAACTTCCATTGTATGATGAGGTAGATTAATCTTGTTTCTGCTCAGGATTGAGATTGACAGTGGATGGGTAGACATTGACATCATTGAGATACCTGGGTAGGATAAGCTTGGCCTTAACGGATATCCCACCATCGGGTTTTGGGAGCGCAAGATACAATCTGAGCATGATGGGAAGCTTGCCATAGTCAGAGTGGTGCATTGTCAGCATCGTGGCACCCTTCTGAGACTAGCATGGGATCCTGGGACAACAAGATTTGGCGATTCATCTACCCTAAGGGGTGAGTTGCTTTCTACAGGGGGAGATCATTCAAACATTCCATTGGAATCTGGTGATTCGCTGTTGACAAGGGGATCATCATTAGTATGGCAGGATGGTCTACAAGAAGGAGTGGTTCAGTGGAACATTTGGGACCCTGGCATTGGCTATGCCAACATTTGGAGTAGCACGATATTTCTTAAGCACAAGCAATTTTTGGCAGGGAGGACTGTAATATTCCCAATTTTTGGCGGGGAGGACTATAATGTTCCCAATTTTCGTGAGTGAAAAAATCACTAAGGAGTTTTGCCAATTTTTTGTGATATTAAATAAAAAGGAGAAAATATCATTTTGTGGGAGAAAAGTGGAAATTAATTTTTTAATGAAGAATGGCGGAAAAGTAATATTTTATTAGTGGAAGGCGGGGACCACCAAGGGAGAGGACTAGCAATTATAAATAGATCGTTGAGGCCTCCATTCGGTATCTTTGAAATTTGCAAACAAACACTCATCTGTATGCTTTTGTTGTTTAGCAAGTCTTCTAGCTATTTAGCCACGCGTATCTGACGCAGGAGATTCAACCTCTACATCGAGGGACCATCCATGCCCGCCCTAGGGAGGTTGTTCTACAAGAGTTTTTAGGAGTTTCAGGGTAGCAACACACATCAGTAATCAACGCAGAGAGGGGAGTGCATATTTTTGGGCATCCATGAATCACACAGAGGGTGTTTGAGACCAGCAGGGATCTCATTTCTTTTCGAGAGGTGAGGGAGCTCAGGTAGTAGCACTGGGTAGGCATTTTCACTGGAGCTTTCAGCTAGATGAGCCAGCATAGCAGCAATTCACATTTTTGGGTAGAGGGATAACGCATAGGCCACTCAACAGAATTTCATGGTGTTTGGGAGTAGTTGATCTGGTCCAAGAGTTCATCTGGGAAGTTAGGAGTTATATAGCATTGGTGAACCTAGCATTTTGGAGGAGTTTGTAGAAGGATTTTCAGGAAGTTTCCAGCAAGTCGAATTTGGCAGCCATAGCTAGGGTGAGGCTCCAAGGGGGTCGAAAAACAGAAGTCAAAACCAACCAAATTCCCTTTTGTGGTTTTCTAGGTTTTGGCCAAAGAGTCTGAGGTTGAAATTATATAAATTTTTGGGTGGTTTTAGTGCACTTTCCAGACATTCGAAATTCAACACTGTAATAGTTTTCTGGGCAATGAAATGCAGATTGGTGCAACAATTGGGCAACCTTCATCTCAACCATTTTCCTACCTGGGTTTGGTCTTGCTTGTCCATTAAGACAAGCCCAAGTGCACCATTCCACTATATATTGTATTTGGCTTACAAAAATATAATAAAATGGCTTAAAAGTTCTTCATTTGCAGTTTTTCTGTGGGTGCTTGATGAATATTTCGTTTTTGTATTTTTTTGCTTAGAATACTTGTTGTTATCACTTGTATTTCCTATTTAGGATCATTACAAAGTGAAGGAGATAGTGGTACATACTATTTCTTCGTAGAGGGCACATGCATGGCACGAGAGACATTGAAATAGACTATTATTTGGAAGAGGGTGCATGCATGGTAAGGGCACACATGTCACATATTCAGTTAATTCTAGTTTAGATGTTTCAAATTTATCAATTTCAGTTTTGGATAGAGTTTTTCTATCATTAGAAATTTTCTTTTCTTACTTTTACCATGCATGATCTATTCTTACTGACAAGGTGCAAATCCCTAGTCCATTAGAATAATTATGCTGTGAAATTCCCATCTTAGGTAGAGAACACAAATATCAAGGAATGGATGCATGTTTGCATGCTACATTTCATCGTTTGATGGAGACACACTTACTTGGCACTCGAACCATGCAACTATGGTGCACTAGGTTATCAGGTTAGGATTATTATTTGACGAAGTCCAACCTAATAGGCTTTTGCGTGTGACCATATTCATTGTACTTTCTCTCCTCTTCCTATTCTATAAGCGAGATGAAAGGTGTACCATTGTGATGGTTATCGTTGTTTTATTTTGAATTGTTGTAGTGTATCTTTTCTAGTATTCAATAGAAGACAGATGCAATTGAGAATTTAGATCTATGTATTTTCCATTCAAATTTTCCATAGCATGTATTTGTAAATCAACCAACTTATAGCTGCCTCTTTTTTATTGAAACTTTCAAGTTTTCAACAACCTAGTATTTAGGTTATTCTTTCTAGGTGCAAAATTTTCTTACCATTGTTAATGAAAATAAAGGGATATAAATATATTGTGTTCATATTGGTAGGGGGTTAAATAAAGTGATTTTTAGAGGTATTTTCCAATATGTAGTTAAATTAAGGGTATTGTTTATTATTCCAAAAACACGTGTTATGTCAAAGGTTCATTGAGTGAAGCTCCCATGACTACAAGTGACTTTTGTTAAATATGTGGGAAATATCTCTCTTTGAAAATAATATTTCTTCATCTTTGTTTGATATGTGTCAAAATATAGAATCTGTAATATTTTTGGCATTGCGCATAAGATCTAATAGAGAGTGCACTTCTCAGAACTAGAAGAAATGGAGGGCGCATGTGCTAGGGTTTCACGAGTGGGGTTTGCAGGCTTGGGATCAATGACCATGGACAGGCCCAAGGAGGGTGTGTATGAAGACAATGGCACAGTGGCACCTCACCTCTGGTGGGCACTAAACTTTGGTTGGGAATTTTATGTGTCGCCTTTGATGAGAAGGGATCCTAGATACCAAAATGCAGGGTACCCGAGCATCCAGAAGAAGGAGAACAAGACCCTGCGGTGGTCATCATCCTTCGAGCTGTCAAAGAAAACAAGCATAGGACTTGGATGAAAGAACTCATGTGGAAGGCTTTGGAGCAAATGAGAAAGGCAGCGATAGTTAGGATTACTGCGGAATAGGACTATTCACCACACCAAAACAACATACCGGTACTCCTCTACTGTCTCAATGGAATACCTATGGTTAGAGTGATCATGAAAAAAACCCTTCAACATTATCAGATTTACAATACTACAGGCTAGCCGACATTGGAATGGAGGCTGGGGGTATTCAACAAATGATGTTTCTTGAAGGCACATAGTAGGATAACCATATAAATGTGTTGGCACACCCGAGCATAGCGTAAATAGGCTATGAAATAAAAAAAAGGACAAAAGGCCACTGTACTTGGAGATCCACATGTATATTTGCTTTCCAACGACAGACCTGGAGCATCTGCTACGACTGTGTATTGTGGGGATGGACCCTGATGTGAATCCATTCAACCAACAGACCAGAATGACATCATTGCAATGTGGATCACCTAAAGCAGAACGACTAAGCGATTGCATGCCAGATATTGATATCCTGCATTTGGGTAAAACACTTCGCTTTCAATTTTTATAAAAACCCCTACAGGGAAGCCTTTACTATCTAGGTATCCACATTACACAGTGTGATGCATTTGATGCAAACCATATCACAAATTTATGGATATCCTGTTGCATTACAACATTTGATCTTTGGGGGCAGAGCATTGCAGGATCACCAAACCCTAATGGACTAAAACTTCATATCTGCTTCATTTATAGTACTCAACTTGAGACTGTGTGGTGGTGCTGCAACCTCTAGAAAAATTAAAAATGCAGGAGGAGGGATTGGAAGAAGTTCAACAAAGATCACATAATCAAAACAAAAGCAAATAAATGGATGCCTATTCTTCAAGAATATCTTACAAGGAAAAAACGTAGGTACAAAACCATCAAAGAAAGCAGGTAATGATCCCAATCCATATATTGCTGAATAACTGAATTATACTCTAGAACTAGATATAGACATTCCATAAACACATGTGCATTGTGATTTATTTGAATCACAAGCCATTATATGTCGATTCAATTGTTTCTGGCCAAAACCTATAGAGCTTTTTCATTGGATTCTCACTAACTGGACTCTACATTGTGATATTCACCTTTGCTCCAAGGAGTTCTTCATTGTCAAATTCCCTTCATCAGATGCAAGAGACATTATCCTACAGGAAGGACCATGGTTCTGGGGATTTACAGGTCTCTTCATCACTTGGTTTCAGGATTTTGATGCAAATACTATGGTCATTTCGAGGATTTCGGTATGGGTTCGTTTACACAACCTCCACTCGACATTTCTGGGACAATCAAGTCCTTGCTGGTATTGGGAACATCATTGGGAGGTACATCAAAACGGACACACAAAGATTGGAGGAAAGAGTCATCACAATCACATGAAGTTGTGTGGAATTAGACCTCAGTAAAGGCTTACCAGATCGCATACAACTGATTCAAAGACAGAAGAACTGGACATAGATATTAGATTATGAAAACACAAACTTCAGATGTAGAATTTGTCAACAAACAGACACCTACAAAATACGTTCCCTAAAGCCAAGAAAGACACTCGAAGAAAGAAGAACATTGGGAAACAGCCTAAAGGATGGCAATTTCCCCCACATGAGTCGAAATAAGAGGCAAAAGAAGCAGAGGAAGAACCCACACCCAAGGCGAACAATAAAACAGTCAAAGAACCAGAATTATAGGAGAATAACCCACATGATCCTATTGTACCACTGTAATCACTGGATAAGCTTCCAGATGCAATGGATACAAGTGGATCCAAACACCTGCATACTTCGAACAACTTAGATTCTGACAAGGACACTAAAAGACATGATGCTGGTAATCAACTTGCACTTGTTTCTTCGTCGCCATCACAAGGGGAGTGGTGCAAGGTAGAGAAAAAGAAAGGGAGAAAAGCATGACTTTTCTCTCCATTTGTACATACTTTCTTTGATAGATATTCTAGTTACAGCTTTAGGATGGAACATAGATAGGTCAACATATACTTCAAATGAGGAGATACTAGGCAAACACCACTTAGGTGCACGCTGACATTCAAAATATTCAAGTTCCATAGAATTTATGACCTTTTTAGATGATGATGAAAACATATCTCTTAATGGATTTTCTTCAGCTTGTTCTTTAGCTTCAATCTCTCTAAAAGATACTGATCTTCTAGAATTATCCATTTATAGACTTATAGAATGAGTACTAACCGTAATGAACCAAGAGTTACTGGCTCTAATACCAATTTGTAGCAATGGATTCTGTAAGGGTGCTCTTGTTGAGTCTCTGTGATCAATACACGAACCTTTACACAAACCCATACACAAACCTCTAGACTTTCACATATTTTTAATTATTTAAATTTTTAAGATGATAAATACATTCATGTAAAATTAAATTATTGAGTAAGAATCAGCGTGATAGTTGTGGACATTTATTTTGGAAAGTTTAATTCAAACCCTTGTCAGGGCCGTAATAGGTGCTAAGTAGGGTTTTGGGTTATTCGGGGTATGAGAAAATGATGGGCACAGACATCTTTTTCTTCATGGGTTTGTGTGGTATGTTGTTGAGGGACTTGTCACCATATTGACATTGGTGTGATGAAAACATGGCATCCACTTTTTTGGCTTCCATGGTACGTGCATGATATTTGTTGCGTCGTGTCCCATACTTTTCTCGCAATAAGAAAAATCTGAGAAAAACATAAGAAACATCTACGGAAACATGTGGCTATTCTTAGCTATCCCACTAACCTGCACAATTAAGGTTCGTAGACTAGAATAGCATCATTAGCCTTTGGGCACCCACCACCATTGGCCACTTTATGCTATGTTGCAATGGGGAGGAAACCCATTTGAATTTGACTTATTTATTAGTCACTGCCTTCGGCGTAGCAGGGACTATAGTGATCGCTTAACAGTTGAATTGATATTAATTTGCGTTGACCATTTACATATGATTTATTTAACCAATGTTTTATATCCCAAAAACACTTTTATGCAAAGTTTGAATTTGAAGGCTTTATTGCTGGGTTGCAGAAATTATTGCATCAAAAAAAAAACTTGTATCCAAAGTTTGAAAAAACTCATGCACATGTATTGAATGGTTGCAAAACATTCTGTATTGGAAAAAAACTTTTAACCAAAGTTTGAAATACCTCATGCAAAATTTTTGAATGGTTACAGAACATTCTATATTGGAAAAAAACTTTTAACCAAAGTTTGAAGAACCTCATGCATGAAAACTTTGGTTATAGCTATTAGATGGGATATTTCATTGTGGATAATTTTTTGAATGAAAATTTTGGTTAAAGATATTACACTAGATAATTCACTTTGGACAATTTTCTAACAGATGGCATTCATACCTTTCCCACCTTACTTTGTCTTAGTGTTTGTGTGTTGCTCCCTATCTTTCATGCCTCTCACCGCGTCCACATAATTCTATTCTTCTATGTACATAGGACACAATAATGGAAAACTTTTATTCCTCTGCCTACATTGGACCATGATGGAGAACTTCTATTCCTCTACCTACAAAGGGCAAAATGATGGAGAGATACCTACAAAGGGCGCAATGACAGAGAACCTGAGAACGTGTAATCAATGATGGAGAACCTGTGAGTGATGTGTAAATTTAGAGCCGCAAATTCAAGGTGAATTTACCATAACCTTATTCAAAAACTCAATGGAAAATGTATCCATTTTTTTTTAAGCTTTAATGCATCCATTTTTTTTGCTTTTAATTGTGTCTATTTTATGTTGATTTTTTTGTGCTTTAACTGTGTCCATTTTATGTTTCATTGCAAACGATACTAATGAAATTCAACATTTCATGTGCTTTAACAATATAAATTTTATGTTTCATTGTAGATGATATTAATGAAATTCAACCGGAAGAGTATAAGGATCAACGTTATAAATTTGTTATGCAATGGTTTAGTGATGTAATGGTGTACCAACATGTCTTGGAACTTTCACTTAATTCAGAAGGTTGATAACAGGCCATCACATTTTCACACATGTATTGTATTTGTTTGTAAGACTATTCTTTGGACACTTGTAATGCATGTTTCTTTAACTTGTGTTAAGAAAATTTAACTATTTCGGTTGTTCTAATACATATGCTTATGAAAGTGTGTTGTATAAGTTGTTAGCATTGTCTCGTCTATGTGGGCTATCCCACTGAACACTCGATAGAACCATACCCATAAACTTGTTATAATGACCATCGCACTCATCGGGACTATTCCGCTGGGTTTTGTACATGTTATCTGTTCATTGTGTGTTTGTGACTACCGCATCCGTGTGGAATACTCTGCTAGAACCTGTGCATGTACTGTTATCTTTTGTTTCTATGACAGAGTTGGGACTATTCCCCTTTGACTTAAGACTCACTTCCACCCTCTCCCTATGCGGTGAAAGAACCTTGAAAAAGTAAAACCAAGCACTCACCAGGCATGCGAACCTTGTTGTTTGAAGTCAAAGCAGACCACTCTCATGTGCTAACAAGCAAGATCTGAGGAAAACCTTTAAGATAATGGAAACTGGGCCATCATACCAGATGTGACTCATACACCAAACTGTGTGAGGTCTAGTTGCGATTTCATACCGGGGAGATCCCCTAAATGTTGGTGGGTCCAGCACCATCAACATTTCTGGCATTAGAAGGAGGGTCGCCACTTGTTTATGGCTAAATGTCCTCTCACCCCCACTCATAATCCATCTGGTCAAGGGAGTAACTCGCACTCCTTCTCACCTACATGAAAATTTGAAGTTGGTTACTCCTCACCTCCCAAACGTGAACACGAAATGTTGTATCAACACCTGTGCTCTATTCATCCCATCATCCATCAGTTCAAGAAAGCAGTCGGACTAATCCCAGGAATACAAGATCTTCCATACGCAACAATAAAGCCAAATACCACTCCTATAGGAGTTGTATCATCAGTGGAAGAAGTATTTCATGCCACACTCGAAGGTATGACAAAAGCTACTAAGAACGAAGAGAAGCCTCTAGTTTTGCAACATGGAGAATGAGACGCCCTCGTGATCTTGGGCTAATATTCGGTGCAGGAAGCAAAGGGGAAGGCATCGGAGGAGGCAGAGGTGGATACGAACCAACAGACTCAGAGCCGGAACCGTTAGATTATGAAGAAGAGGGGGAGGACGAAGAAGAAGAAGACATCGCTGACCAAAACTTGGAATGGATGACTGAGGGCCCATTGGCTCTCCCGGGTGATTTGCATAGGATGCCAAAGCATTAAGAGAGAATGATCACCAACTATGACCTTGACAGAGTAGTGAAGGCAGAAGATCACTTGGACAACTTCTACCTATAGATGCATACACTCGAGGTACGGTATGATGATGTTGCATGTAGACTGTTCCCATGTATCTTAGATGGCCACGCAGTAGTATGGTATCACAACCTTCCTGTCAACTCCATCCATAATTAGGGTATGTTCAAACGCATGTTTCTAGAAAAGAATTTTGATGACAAGACATCGACCATGTTTCTCAAAGAGTATGGTAGCCTAAAGATGGAGGCAGAAGAAAAGGTAAAATATTTTAATGAGAGGTTTTTGGCCTATTGAACAAGTTTTCTTTGGAAACGAAACCTCATGACTCCATCATTGTTGATTACTACACATTCGAACTACCAACCAACATTGCGCAGTTCGTCAAGTGAGCTATGAAACCAACATGACTAGAAAACTGCGAAGAGACAATCGATGTAGAGAAGGACCTAAGTGCGATTGGAGTCATCAAGGATGATGAACCAATGAAGGACTCCAGATATGTGGGTAGGAAGCCCTAGGCTATGGCGAGCAAGGGTAAAGATAAGGAAGCAAGTGATATTGAAACCCTTAATCGTATTGTCAACAACTTGACAATAAAAGTTTCCAAGTTCAAACAACGAACGGTTGACACATCTGCAAGCAACTAGCCACCTCGATAATAGAAAGGAAGCATGTCATTAGGCGGTAATCGCTTCCCAGCTAAAACCCTGTGCAGAGATCCAATTAAGTGTTCTAGATAGAATAATGTGCGAATAATGAATTTTTCTCATTCCATGAAGACGATCACCTGGAAGGGTGTTTCTCGGAATGGAAATGATTTGTAGGCTCAGTATGCAACCGTGTACTAAATTTAGTGAGTAGTCTGTAATGGCAGCTAAGAGACACAGGCGACGACGAAGATGCTGCATCTAATGAGGCACCCAACACTGGGCTGGTAATCAACATGTATCAGTGCTCACAAGCAGTGCATAAGAAAAACACCGAGAAGCAGCCCCAAAAGAAAAGTAGTCGATACAACTCAGAAGTCAAGGGGCTCCCCCTACATTTGGGGAAATGCAAGAAAATCTTGAACTACTGATGAAGGTTGATCCACCAGCCGTCCAAAAGAAGAGAACACAAAGAATGCCTAGGAAGATAGCGACGAACAAGAGTACGTCCATGAGAAGCAAACTACAGAATACTCCACCGGACAATGCGAACACCAATATGACCCTAGACACCTTGGTGATTCTACACCCTCTTGACTACAACATTGTGGAAGTCATGAAGAAAATTCTCACAAACATCAATTTGTTCGAGTTGGCTATGACTCAAATTCAGTGAGATATTTTGTTGTGTGTACTAGGGAAAACATATACAGAAATAAAAGCCTCTACCAGCAAGGGATCTAGCACATCTCCAAGTTCACTCACAACTATGCTCAACACACTTTGGATGGAAAAATAAAACTCTCTTTCCCCTCCATTCTTGCTTTCATTTGAAAATTTTAACTACAATGTTCACAACTGTTTGGTTGATTCTAGTGCATCAACCATCGTCATGTTGTTGTGGACATATCAGAAGCATATGGCTTATTGCTCAACAGAGATTGGTCTAGCAATATGAATGGATACTTTGCTACAGATTGGTCGCACTTGTGGATTCCATATTAGGGAAAAAGCAATCAAATATGGGTGTTATCTGAGGGATATATGAGGCATAACATCACTCCCATCAATGGCGAGAATGAACCATTTGCCTTCACATAGCTCATATTCGGCAACTACCTCTTGGAAACAACATTGCGGTGTTACTTTGCACAGCCAGCTCCAACCCCACCATACATGAAGTTGGGTCTCCTTCCTTACCCAATTGATGGAAATGAAACTTGTACAACGCATTGTAACACTACTAGTAGTAGTAGTAGCAGCAGTAACAGTAGTAAAAGCGCGTCGAACGGTCCGTGTACAAATGAGTTGTGGACCATGTACTTTTATGGGTCAAATACATGGGATGGCTCCAGAGTCGGGTGTGTATTGATCGACCCAAAACATAGGAAACATTTCATTTTGAGCCACTTAGAGTTCGAGTGCAAAAACAAAATTGTTTAATACAAAGCACTCGTGTTGGGCTTGCAAAAATCCATTAGCCTCAACGTTGTTACACTCAAAGTGGTAGGTGATTTGGAAATAGTGGTATGACACGTACGTAACTCCATACACTGTTTATCACCTCATCTAAAAAGTTACCAGCAAGAGGTATGGCAACTCATCTCTAACCTCCAAGCATTTAATATCATTGTTGTGCCAAGAACGCGTAATGTAGTTGCCAATGCTTTAGCAAATGCAGCTTCTAGGATGTCACCACTTAGGGATAGATTTACAGTTGAAAATTTGTATAAGCCTTTTATCCTTGATAACATAAATAATCTACGTGTTTTTTATGATGATAAAAAATTACTTCATTTCATGGCCAACATTGATGTCTTCAAAGACACAACGATTGATGAAGACGAACACGAGGAGTCTTTCCAAGCTAGGGTTGATGACAAGAAAGGAAACCTCATCCCCAAGTGTGTGGTATCTTTGGAAAAGCGCTATGACTTGCATAACCTCTTTCAAGGGCCAAGGAACAGTAAAACCCATAGCTCCACCATGATGCATGAATAGATAAACCTGGGAATGGAACAAGATCTGAAGTTCATCAATCACAGTACGCGTTACATGAAACAAGAGCGGCAAGCCTTTTTCCACTTGTTCAAATAGTACGGGGATGTGTTCGCGTGGACATATGATGATTTGAAAACTTACGACACACGAATAATCCAACATATCATTCCAACTAGAGAACGAGTCAAGCGATTCTAGTAGAAGCTAAGGAAAGTACATCCCAACTTGAACACCTCATACAAAAAAAGTTGATCAAGTTTTTGGATGCACGGAACATATATAGAGTTCGTCATTCCACATGGGTTTCCAAAATTGTTCCTCTATGTAAGAAGTCTGGGGAAATCCGCTTGTGCGTTGATTTCCGAAACATGAACCGCTCCTCAGACAAAGACAAATACCCCATGCTATCTATGGAGCATATTTTATAGATAGAATTTGGGGCAGAGATTGTTTCCTTACTTGATAGGTTTTTAGGATATAATAAGTTCCTGGTAGCAGAACCTGATCGACTCAAGACTACCTTTCATACCAAGTGGGGTAAGTTCACATACAAACGAATGCAATTTGGGTTCATGAATGCAGGTTCAACCTTTCAGCGTGCCATCAACATCATCTTCCATGGACTCATTGGATAGAGCATAGTGGTGTACCTTGATGATGTGACTATGTTTTCCAGAAAATGATTAGACCACATATGCAATCTGAAGAAAAAAATTGATTGATGCCAGAAATACAGGAATTCCTTGAATCCCAGAAAGAGCATATTTGCAGTGTCTGAGGGGAACCTCCTTGGGCGCATCATTACCATAAGCAGGATCAAGGTTGATCCGAACTAGGTTTGGGCCATTACACAGATCCTGCACCCAACCAACAAAAATGCCATGCAGTCCTTCTTGAGAAAGATAAAATTCCTCAAGAAGTGCATCTTAGACTATGCACAGATAGTAAAACCAATGCAAGACATGATCAAGAAGGATGCATTCTATAACTGGGGCAAGAGGGAAAATAATGTATTCACCCATATCAGGTAGCCTATAGTAGAAGCACCTAAAATTTATAGCCTTGATTTCAACAAATATTTCTTGTTATACACCTTTGCCTACGACAACTCACATACTACAGTACTCACTCAAAAGGATGAGATGAAAGACAAACATTCCATCTCCTTCATGAGCACAAGCATGTAGGGACCCAAACTCAACTACCCCATCATTGAAAAACAAGCATATGCAGTATACAAGGTGGTGAAACACTTCAAGCCTTACCTGCTGAAGAACCATTGCATAGTCTATTTGCCTCACCCAACAGTCCACTCACTACTCGTACATCAAGAGTTGGGTGAGCGACGTGCGAACTAGATGATAGGCTTGCAAGAGTATGATCTTGACATCAAGCCAGTTCATAATTTCAAGGGGCATGGTCTCTACAGAATCATAGCTGAGGTAGTCCACGCATAAGAGGAAGAAGACGAGCTTGCTGGCTGGAAGAAAGAAATCGAGATGTATGACGTAGAGCGAGCACCACCCACTCCACACGGAAACTCTTGGTATGAAGATGTGTGCCAGTACATTGAGCAAGGCACCATACCTTTCCACTTCTCCATGAGACAAAAGAGGGTATTGTGCCAAAAGCTTTATCCTATCATTTGGTGCATGGAGTGCTTTACAGAAAGCACAATAACATAATTTTTCTTAGGTGCCCAGAGGCACATGATTCAGAGAAGGTCTTGCATGATTTGCATGATGGACCAACAGGGGGCCACTTTGCGAAAACTACCATTGCGCAAAAAGTTATGCGAGTCGGTTTCTACTGGACCACATTATTCAAGGATGCACATGCTTATGCCTGCAAGTGTTTGGTCTGTGAGTGATGCGCTGACGAAACGAAAAGGTCAGTAGCCCCACTGCACCATGTTGTAGTAACTAAACCATTCCAACAATGGGGCTTGGACATCATCAGGGAAATTTTCCCACATTCATCAAAACAACACTGCTACATCTTGAAATTGACTGGTTCCTTCACAAGGTGTACAAAATCAGTTCCTCTCAAGCAAGTGAACGATCAGAAAGTCATCAGCTTCCTCCAACAAAACATCATCTCACACTTTGGCGTTCCGGTATCACTTGTGTTTGAAAATGCAACTTACTTTTCATCTTTGAAGCTTTATGATTTTGCATTGCAATGCGGTATTGTGCTTAAACACTCATCTAGGCCACAAAAAAATACCTTATCTGCATAATCAAGAAGACCATTTACTCTGAGTAGTGTAATTGGCACTCCACCTTGACGAATGCCTTATGGGCTGACCACGTAACATCCAAAACCTCTCTGAATACTTCACCATACTTCCTGGTTTATGGTAAAGAAGCCATCCTACTGCCAAACATCTACTTACCCGTGCTCCAATTATCCTAAGAATACCAAGGCAAGCCTTGTCTACTAGTTTAGCGTAGGATGGATACACTTCACAAGCTCCAAGAAGAAAGGATGAAAGCAAAAGAAAAATTTACACTCCAGCAAAATTGTATCAAGAGATGGTTCGACAAGAATTCTGTAGGGAATGCTAACTTCAATGTTGGTGACATAGTCTTAAAATAGGACAATCCCCATGAAGACAAAGGCAAGCATACAAAGTTCCAGTTCCTATGGAATGGTCCTTACACTGTCCACGAGAAACTTGGCCCACACACATACTGTCATCAATCACTTGATGGGAGGATTGATAACCTTCCTGTCAACGACCAAGATCTCAAACATTATTTTTAGTAAGCCAGGGCTGCATCCCACACCATCTACATAGTATGTTTACTGCCTGTTGTTTTTTCACTTCTCTTACTCTTTTTGTTTCGTTTCATTTTTTTGCTTAGTATCATGCTATTTTTGGTTTTGTAAATAAGTATTTCCCTCTACTGAGTTTTGGCTTTTGAGTGAGTATGTGGCTGAGGTCTAAAGATTCTTGTAACACTGCAACACTTGGTCAGTCCTGTGTCTATATTCTCTATGCTTGGTTATAACCTTCAGTTGATGAAGTCTTGATAGAAATTATGGGCTTTCTGAAAGGGAATCTTGGGTCCAACCATGAACCTGTGTCCACTATAGGAAACCCCATGGCTATACTCATCCTTTTTTTTTGTGTGTTCAAGCTCATCCAACTAGTAGAAACGGAGAAGTGTAAAATCTAAATGAGCATACCTATGTCAGAGGTCTTACATGATTCTCTAAAGGAACAACCTCTTCGGCTCTCAATAAGTCAGGATCCCTCTTCCGCCCCAAAAATAAATAAGTGCCTATGCACAGTCCTCTTTAAAAAATTCAAAGGTGAAAGAAGAGAAAGGCTTCCTGCGCAGAGAGGTGAAACATGAAACTCCAACGAGGTACTGACCAAGCTCGCTGGTAGTGGAGCAAAGCGTGTGTTCCTACATGACTCTATTGCGGTACTGTCCAGGCTTGCTAGTTGTGGAGCAACACCAGAGTTGAAAACTTATACTTTGAAATTTTTTAACTTGTGAGCTAAACTACCCTTCCCGATTTTGAAACATTGTGATCAAGTTGAAACTTGTTGTTGTGTTTGACTGAGATGGTGAAAGGTGAACCATCTCTGTCCCTGAGGTAAGTGGGGAAGTCGAAGTAACCGGCACAACAATCCAATACTCCTGGAAAGACCAAGGCCCAGTGTTGTTAATGGACCAAAACAAAGAAGATGGAATTCAACAAGTGTGTCGCCAAGTGTTGTAGCGGCTGCAAAACCCTTCAAAATTTTGGCCTACATCCAATTTCAGAGCCTTCCTTGGCTTTTTCTTGATGTTTTCAAGCACTTGGGCTTATCGCGTAAGCTCGTGTTGAGTCTTTGCACCCTCCTCGCTTAACCGTTCACAAGACATCTTTAAGAATGATGGTCACAATGTCATGCTTGAAATCATGTTCTGGCCATGCAAAAATTCTATCTCCGTGTGTACAAGTTGTATTCACCATGTAAGCATCTGTCGCACTCACACACAAAGTTTTATGCAATGTCGTGCAAGAGTTGTCGAAGTCGTTCAATGATCCATCACAAGTATCACGCTTGTCACTCGCACATGTCAGTCTGCCACACTATATGTTGTCTTGATGATTTGAGGTGCCTTGTCATCAAGTCATGTTAAGTGTGTATTCTCAAGGTCATGCATGCACGAAGTCACTCGTTCACACACTTAGTCATTTTGCCGAAGCTATGTCGACAGGTCCAACCCCAATAGTCAGACCTTTGTTGAGTTGCACTGTGTAGTTTCAGCCCTCAGTGAACATTTACTACTGCTCAGAATTGCACAAATCTTGAGGCTACCTCACAAACAGTCTTCACTGCACAATCTTGGAGTTGACTTGACTAACTGTCACCCAAAACAACGTAGGAGTTTCTGAGCAAGTCATCTCAATCTATGCTACCCGCACGAAAACCAACCAAGCCTCCAATTAGTTAACTGGAGAGTTTGACCGAGCAGTGACCCCGGGCCTCACTCCTCCAAAAAATTGTAGAGAAGCTGCCAAGAAGGCCCTTTTCTGCTAACTGAAGAAACTACACAAACATATCAGAAAGACACTCGTTGTCTATCACTGCACTGACCTAAAAAATTGCACAGTTTTTCCATCTAGACACCCTATTAGCCACCCTGCTACTCCTCTTGAAAACTACACAGTTTTCATGAGTAGTATCCTAGCTTCACAACATCCCTCTCAATTTAGGAACTGCATAGGGATGTCTAGCAGGCTAGCCTCCTAGCTCTCCGTAGTTTTTTCCAACATCCTACTGCAACCCACTACGAACCTCCCTAGAGAAATTGCGATGTTTTCATTGCTAGTCTCCCCCTATTGCCTGCACTGTCTCCCTGAAAAAATTACACAAATCTTCCCTCCAATCGAGGCAGATCTCGCAGACAGTCACTACTGACCTGAATTTCCCATCTCAACCTCCCAGTGACCTTTGCGCACTTTTTATGGACAATTTCCAGAGTCCCCATCCCGGCATGAAATGTGCTCTGCGCAATTTCAGAGCCTTGTCCTCTCTCCGGTCACCTGCATCCAAAGGGAAAGACAATGCATCATGGTAGACTGGGAGATTTCTAGTTTTGATGTCGTCTCATCATGAGTGATTGCAGATACAAGTACATGGATGAGACATGACGCGATGATGAATGGGATGAGCAAGGAACACATGCAAGGAGACTTGTTCGCAAACAAACAAACACATGGAGTATGCCAAGTACAAGCGAAGGAGAGATATACACGTGCAAAATCAAGCGAACACCAGGACCATCAAGGACTCTACACACCTTGCCATGTAGAGTTGAAGGTATGATACACCAAGAGCACATCCATCACTCAACAACACTGCAACTTGACATGGACACCACCAACAACATGAACATACCAGCTCTGTCATGTCAATTCATTTCATGAGTCATCTCAGCCACATCACCATTGTGGGCCATACTGTTGTAATCAATGTAATGTAATGTGGAAGTCCAAGAGACCCACATGTAAATCTGAAGAGTCATGTAAAGTTGAAGAGTCATGTAAGTTAAACGGTCATGAGGGAAGTCAAACAGTCACAAGGGCTAGTTTTACCCTTGGCTATAAATACCCCTCATTTGTACATGCAAAGGACCTTTTTTCACCTTGGCTCCTCCCACATAGCCTTGAGAGTCTGTGTTCTTTTATTTGAGGAGTGAGCAGTGGCTCTAACACCCCATTATCAAGGTTAGTGATGTAATGGTGTACCGATGTGTCTTGGAACTTTCGCATAATTGAGAAGCCTGATAACATGCCAACATGTTTTCACACATGTATTTTATTTGTTTGTAAGACTATTCTTTGGACACTTATAAATCATGCTAACTTAACCTTTGTTAAGACAATTGAACTATTTTGGTTGTTATAATACATAGCTTACGAAAATGTGGTGTATAAGTTGTTAATGTTGTCTCGCCCGTGTGGGCTATCCCGCTAGACACTCGACAAAACCATTCACATAAACTTTTTATAACGACTATCACACTCGTGTAGAATATTTTGACGGGTGTTGTACGTGTTATCTATTCACTGAGTGTTTTTTACTACCACATCCATGTGGACTATTCTGTCGGAAGTTGCACATGTCCAGTTGTATTGTGTGTCTCTGACAAAGTTGGGACTATTCCCTTTCGACTTGAGACTCAATTCCACCCTCTCCCTCTGCGGTGAAAGAACCTTGCCATAGGTAACACTAAGCACTCAACAGCCACGCGAACCTCGTTGTTTGAAGAAAAATAGACCACTCTTATGTGCTGACAAGCAAGAGTTGAAGCAAACCTTTAAGATAATGGCAACTGGGCCATCATACCAGATGGGGCTCCTACAACAAACGATGTGAGTTCTAGTTAGGACTTCATACTGGGGAGAAGGTCTTGCATGATTTGCATGACGGACCAGTCGGGGGCCACTTTGCGAAAACTACCCCTGCGCAAAAAGTTATGCAAGTCGATTTCTACTGGACCAAATTATTCAAGGATGCACATGCTTATGCTTGCAAGTGTTTGGTCTGTGAGTGATGCACCGATGAAACACAAAGGTCAGTAGCCCCGCTGCACCATGTTGTAGTAACTGAACCATTCCAACAATGGGGCTTGGACATCATCAGGGAAATTTTCCCACATTCGTCAAAACAACACCGCTACATCTTGAAATTGACTGGTTCCTTCACATGGTGTACAAAAGTAGTTCCTCTCAAGCAAGTGAATGATCAGAAAGTCATCAGCTTCCTCCAACAAAACATCATCTCACACTTTGGCATTCTGGTATCACTTGTGTTTGACAATGCAACTTACTTTTCATCTTTGAAGCTTTATGATTTTTCATTGCAATACGGTATTGTGCTTAAACACTCATCTAAATACTACCCATAGGGAAATGGCCTTGAAGAATCCACAAAAAAATAACTTATCTGCATAATTAAGAAGACCATTTACTCTGAGCAGCGTAATTGGCACTCCACCTTGACGAATGCCTTATGGGCTGACCACGTAACATCCAAAACCTCTCTGAATACTTCGCCATACTTCCTGGTTTATGATAAAGAAGCCATCCTACTGCCAAACATCTACTTACTTGTGCTCCAATTATCCTAATAATACCAAGGCAAGCCTTGTCTACTAGTTTAGCGTAGGATGGATACACTTCACAAGCTCCAAGAAGAAAGGATGAAAGCAAAAGAAAAATTTACACTCCAGCAAAATTGTATCAAGAGATGGTTCGACAAGATGTCTGTAGGGAATGCTAACTTCGATGTTGGTGACATAGTCTTAAAACAGGACAACTGTTATGAAACCAGCTCTCAAAAAGATAGAAAAGAGAGATCCACACCTTAGAATTCAGCCTCTTCGAGGGGGCAACCTCCTTTACATTACATAAATGAACAATTCTTGGATGATACAAATGAAAATACCTCCTTTCTATATATAGGAGTTTAAGTGGTCCCAATACAATCAAAGCCTACATAACAATAATATTGTAGGGCACAACAGTAACAATGGTGGGCTTCTATGTGGCATAATAGTAACAATATGGGCACTACATGGGTACATCAATATAATAAGTGGGTTATACTAATAACAATAAGGGGTTACACTAGTAGTATAGGGGCCTAACATGCCCCTCTCCTTCAAAAAGCGTTGTCCTCAACGCTTGAGTAGTTCTTGATGCTTCTATATAAAATTCTTGTCCTCCCATGTGGAATATTCAGCGGGTAAGTTCTTCCACTTGATGAGATACTCTGAAATTGATCGATTTCGTAGCTGTCGGGTTCTTGTTTCTGTGACTGCTCCAGGTTCCAATATGATTTTTCCTTCCTCTTCAATTTCTGGCAATATTGCTTGAATTGGGATCTTTTGCAACTTTTGAACTTCTTCATTCTTCTTCCATTCATCCGTTGCTTCGTTTATCCAATTTGGTTGGATAATATAAATAGCACAAAACAATGCTTCCACATCCTCATCCTTGAAGCGTCTTCCCATTCGGTAAGGTCGCCATTTTTTAAGTGCATGTAGTATTGCCAACATTTCCTTCTCATAAATAGCTTGCTTGAGATGTAGCAGTAAAAATACCCAATCACTCACATCAAAACATTTTTCACTACGATGTTGATCTACCTGTTGTTTCATTTGATTTTGCACCGAAGTGGCGTTATCCTTTAAAAGTTGGAGAACTTGTTGTTGATGCTCGATATGATCTTTCTCTACTTGAACCTTTTTCTTCTTGATATGTCCTTCTATCTTTTGAGGAGTGGTAATTTCTTCCAGTCCTTTACAAGATATGGTCGGATTCATTTCTTGATGCTCGATGTGATCTTTCACTTCTTGAACATTTTTCTTCTTGATGTGTCCTTTTATCTTGATAGTTTGAGGAGTGGTAATTTCATCCATTGAATTACAAGATATGGTTGGATTCATTTCTTCTTTCTCGATGTGACCTTTCACTTCTTGCACCTTTTTCTTCTTGATATGTCCTTCTATCTTGAGAGTTTGAGGAGTGGTAATTCTTGCCAATGCTTTAGAAGATATGGTCTGATTCATTTCTTCTTTCCCTGGGGTGCTGTCCTGACGTATATCCTCTTCTTTTGATGTTTCTTGATCCTTTTCTTCCTCCTCTTCATATTCTATGTAAAATAATTTCTTCTCAGCACACCTATGACCTTTAGAGCATTTGCTATCACAATTGTAACAAAGCCCTTTTTCTCTTTTTTCTTCCAATTGTTGTGGTGTAACCCTTGTAGGTTGTGGAAGGCTGGGAGAAACAACACTTCCATCTTTATAGTTGTGAGGGGTATGCTTCCTGGTTTCCATAATTTTGCTTTCCATTATGTCACAAAGCCCTTTTACTCTTTCCAATTGTTGTGGTGTTGCTCTAAAGAAGGTGTTGCTCTTTATATCCTCATAATGTGCTATCATTTCCTCAGTGAAAATTGACCACGTAACAAGCTTTTTACGAGAACAAAGCCCTTTGTACCATAAAAATTGATCTGGTTCTAAATATGAAGATGCAATACATACCTTTTGTAACAGTTGTACACCATGTATATCAAAATATTGCTCCATCTGAAGTATCCAATTTACCGGATCCTTGCCATCAAACTTCCTCATCTTGCTTTTTCTTGATTTTAGGATCTCTACCTTGAAACGACTGTAACTCTGTACTTTCGGATCTTTAAGTTCTGAACTTGTGACCTGTAGTAGCCCTCTGTGTCCTCTTTCCTATGCCACAAGTCTGATCCAAATTGGATTCTCCAAGAAAAAGTTATGCACAATCTCCCGCAGTGACCTGATTATAGACTAGTTCAGTAGAGCAAAGTTGTATGAAGTGCCACGTGTCACTGTTTCAACCTTTGACTCTGAAAAATACATAAACATAAACTACAGTCCGTCCTCTTTCTGTACCTTCTTACGAAATTTCAATCCGATGCTCAGAAAGAAAGTTATGACGATTTTCCCCAGGTCACCTATTTTGAGTGTAATTCAGGAGTCTGCCAAAAGACCAACTTACGCAAATCATATCTCCGAAAATATCGCGCAAAAAGATCTGAAATTCGGACCCAAGGTTCAGCGCCAATTCTTCTCAAATGGGTTTTTTTTGCGACTTCTGAAACGTCACAAAAAAAAAGTTATAGCGATAATGCCACGATGACCTGTTTGGAGCAGCGAAACCCTAGAATCCAAAGCTCTGATACCAAATGTTATGAAACCAGCTCTCAAAAAGATAGAAAAGAGAGATCCACGCCTTAGAATTAAGCCTCTTCGAGGGGGAAACCTCCTTTACATTACATAAATGAACAATTCTTGGATGATACAAATGAAAATACCTCCTTTCTATATATAGGAGTCTAAGTGGTCCCAATACAATCAAAGCCTACATAACAATAATATTGTAGGGCACAACAGTAACAATGGTGGGCTTCTATGTGGCATAATAGTAACAATATGGGCACTACATGGGTACATCAATATAATAAGTGGGTTATACTAATAACAATAAGGGGTTACACTAGTAGTATAGGGGCCTAACGATCAGAAAGTCATCAGCTTCCTCCAACAAAACATCATCTCACACTTTGGCATTCTGGTATCACTTGTGTTTGACAATGCAACTTACTTTTCATCTTTGAAGCTTTATGATTTTTCATTGCAATACGGTATTGTGCTTAAACACTCATCTAAATACTACCCATAGGGAAATGGCCTTGAAGAATCCACAAAAAAATAACTTATCTGCATAATTAAGAAGACCATTTACTCTGAGCAGCGTAATTGGCACTC
This sequence comes from Pinus tabuliformis, assembly GCA_031772625.1. Taxonomy (NCBI): domain Eukaryota; kingdom Viridiplantae; phylum Streptophyta; class Pinopsida; order Pinales; family Pinaceae; genus Pinus; species Pinus tabuliformis. The sequence continues at coordinate 942,552,405 of CM062810.1, read as the reverse complement.
CACCTTGACGAATGCCTTATGGGCTGACCACGTAACATCCAAAACCTCTCTGAATACTTCGCCATACTTCCTGGTTTATGATAAAGAAGCCATCCTACTGCCAAACATCTACTTACTTGTGCTCCAATTATCCTAATAATACCAAGGCAAGCCTTGTCTACTAGTTTAGCGTAGGATGGATACACTTCACAAGCTCCAAGAAGAAAGGATGAAAGCAAAAGAAAAATTTACACTCCAGCAAAATTGTATCAAGAGATGGTTCGACAAGATGTCTGTAGGGAATGCTAACTTCGATGTTGGTGACATAGTCTTAAAACAGGACAACCCCCATGAAGACAAAGGCAAGCATACAAATTCCAGTCCCTATGGAATGGACCGTACACTGTCCACGAGAAACTTGGCCCACACACATACCATCTTCCATCACTTGACGGGAGGATTGATAACCTTCCTGTCAACGACCAAGATCTGAAACATTATTTTCAGTAAGCTAGGGCCGTGTCCCGCACCATCTACATAGTATGTTTACTACTTGTTGTTTTTTCACTTTTCTTACTATTTTTGTTTCGTTTCATTTTTTTGCTTAGTATCATGTTATTTTTGGTTTTGTAAATAAGTATTTCCCTCTACTGAGTTTTGGCTTTTGAATGAGTATGTGGCTGAGGTCTAAAGAGTCTTGTAACATTGCAACACTTGGCCAGTCTTGTGTCTATCTTCTCTATGCTTGGTTATAACCTTCAGTTGATGAAGTCTTGACGGAATTATGGGATTTCTGTAAGAGAATCTTAGGTCCAACCATGAACCTGTGTCCACTATAGGAAACTCCATGGCTATACTCATCCTTCTTTTCTGTGTGTTCAAGCTCATCCAACTAGTAGAAATGGAGAAGCGTAAAATCTAAATGAGCATACCTATGTCAGAGGTCTTACATGCTTCTCTGAAGGAACAACCTCTTCGGCTCTCAATAAGTCAGGATCCCTCTTCCGCCCCAAAAATAAATAAGTGCCTATGCAGAGTCCTCTTTAAAAAATACAAAGGTGAAAGAATTGAAAGGCTTCCTGCACAGAGAGGTGAAGCATGAAAATCCAACGAGGTACTGACCAATTTCGCTTGCAGTGGAGCAAAGCGTGTGTTCCTACATGACTCTATTGGGGTATTGTCCAGGCCTGCTAGTTGTGGAGCAACACCAGAGATGAAAACTTATACTTTGAAATTTTTTAACTTGTGAGCCAAACTACCCTTCCCGATTTTGAAACATTATGATCAAGTTGAAACTTGTTGTTGTGTTTAACTAAGTTGGTGAAAGGTGAACCATGTCTGTCCATGAGGTAAGTGGGGAAGTCGAAGTAACTGGCACAACAATCCAGTACTCCTGGAAAGACCAAGGCCCGATGTTGTTAATGGACCAAAACAAAGAAGATGGAATTCAGCGAGTGTGTCGCCAAGTGTTGTAGCGGCTGCAAAACCCTTCAAAATTTTGGCCCGCATCCAATTTCAGAGCCTTCCTTGGTTTTTTCTTGATGTTTGCAAGCACTTGGGCTCATCGCGTAAGCTTGTGTTGAGTCTTTGCACCCTCCTCGATTAACCGTTCACAAGACATCTTTAAGCATGTTGGTCACAATGTCATGCTTGCAATCATGTTCTGGCCATGCAAAAAGTCTATCTTCATGTGTACAAGTTGTATTCACCATGTAAGCATCTGTCGCACTCACATAAAGAGTTTTATGCAATGTCATGCAAGAGTTGTCGCAATTGTTCAACGATCTATCACAAGTATCACGCTTGTCACTTGCACATGTCAGTCTGCCACACTATATGTTGTCTTCATGGTTTGAGGTGTCTTGTCGTCAAGTCCTGTTGAGTGTGTGTTCTCAAGGTCATGCATGTATGAAGTCACTCATTCACACACTTAGTCATTTTGGCGAAGCTATGTCGACCGGTCCAACCCCAATAGTCAGACCTTTGTTGAGCTGCACTGCGCAGTTTCAGCCCTCAGTGAACATGTACTACAACTCAGAATTGGACAAATCTTGAGGCTACCTCACAGACAGTCTTCACTGCACAATCCTGGAGTTGACTTGACTAACTGTCACCCAAAACAACGTAGGAGTTTCTCAGTAATTCATCTCAATCTACGCTACCCGCACGAAAATCAACCAAGCCTCCAATTGGTTAACTGGAGAGTTTGACCGAGCAGTGACCCTGGGCCTCACTCCTCCAAAAAATTGCACAGAAGTGCCAAGAAGGCCCTTTTCTGCTAACTGAAGAAACTACATAGACATATCAGAAAGACACCCGTTGTCTATCACTACACTGCCCTAAAAAATTGTGCAGTTTTTCCATCCAGTCACCCTGTTAGCCGCCCTGCTACTCCTCCTAAAAACTACATAGTTTTCATGAGTAGTATCCTAGCTTTCCAACATCCCTCTCAATCCAGAAACTGCATAGGGATGTCCAGCAGGCCAGCCTCCTAGCTCTCTGTAGTTTTTTCCAGCATCCTACTGCAACCCACTACCAACCTCCCTAGAGAAATTGCGATGTTTTCATTGCCAGTCTGCCCCTGCTGCCTGCACTGTCTCCCTGAAAAAATTACACAAATCTTCCCTCCAGTCGAGGCAAATCCCGTAGACAGTCACTACTGACCTGAATTTTCCATCCCAACCTCCTAGTGACCTTTGCGCAATTTTCATGGACAATTTCCAAAGCCCCAATCCCGGCATGAAATGTGCTCTGTGCAATTTCAGAGCTGTGTCCTCTCTCCCGGTCACTTGCATCCAAAGCGAAAGACAATGCATCATGGTAGACTGGGAGATTTCTGGTTTTGATGTTGTCTCGTCATGAGTGATTGCAGATACAGGTACATGGATGAGACATTGCGCGATGACGAATGGGATGAACAAGGAGCGCATGCAAGGAGACTTGTTCGCGAACAAACAAACACATGGAGTATGCCAAGTACACGTGAAGGAGAGATATGCACGTGCAACATCAAGTGAACACCAGGACCATCAAGGACTCTACACACCTTGCCATGTAGAGTTGAAGCTATGATACACCATGAGCACATCCATCACTCAACAACACTGCAACTTGACATGGACACCACCAACAACATGAACATACCAGCTCTGTCGTGTCGATTCATTTCATGAGTCATCTTAGCCACATCACCATTGTGGGCCATACTGTTGTAATCAATGTAATGTAATGTGGAAGTCCAACAGACCCACATGTAAATCTGAAGAGTCATGTAAAGTTGAAGAGTCATGTAAGTCAAACGGCCATGAGGGAAGTCGAACAGTCACAAGGGCTAGTTTTACCCTTGGCTATAAATGCCCCTCATTTGTACATGCAAAGGACCTTTTTTCACCTTGGCTCCTCCCACATAGCCTTGAGAGTCTGTGTTTTTTTATTTTAGGAGTGAGCAGTGGCTCCAATGCCCCATTATCAAAGTTAGTGATGTAATGGTGTACCGATGTGTCTTGGAACTTTCGCTTAATTGACAAGCCTGATAACATGCCAACATGTTTTCACACATGTATTTTATTTGTTTGTAAGACTATTCTTTGGACACTTACAATGCACGCTACTTTAACCTTTGTTAAGACAGTTGAACTATTTTGGTTGTTATAATACATAGCTTATGAAAATGTGGTGTATAAGTTGTTAATGTTGTCTCACCCGTGTGGGCTATCCCGCCGGACTCTTGACAAAACCATTCACATAAACTTTTTATAATGACTGTCGCACTCGTGTAGAATATTTTGACGGGTGTTGTACGTGTTATCTATTCACTGAGTGTTTTTTACTACCACATCCATGTGGACTATTCTGTCGGAAGTTGCACATGTCTAGTTGTATTGTGTGTCTCTAACAAAGTTGGGACTATTCCCTTTCGACTTGAGACTCACTTCCACCCTCTCCCTCTGCGGTGAAAGAACCTTGCCACAAGTAACACTAAGCATTAACCAGGCACGCGAACCTTGTTGTTTGAAGACAAAATAGACCACTCTGCTGACAAGCAAGAGCTGAAGCAAACCTTTAAGATAATGGCAACTGGGCCATCATACCAGATGGGACTCCTACACCAAACGATGTGAGTTCTAGTTAGGACTTCATACCGGGGAGATCCCCTGAATGTTGGCAAGTCTAGCAAAGTCAACAGAACCTCTGACATATCACGTGTGTTCGTGGCATACTAAACAATACCCCTAATTTGACTACATATTGAAAAACACCTCTAAAAAATACATTATTTAACCCCCTACCAATATGAAGCCAATACACATTTCCAATTTAAACAACCCCTACTTTCACTAGATATTGTAAGTATCCATTTTTTCATTAACACATTTTATACCCCTTTATATTTTTTCATTAACTTTGAGCTCCATTTTTTATATCCACCAATATAAAAACTCTTTACCCCCTAATATATGTTCAATATATTACGTTATTTTTTCCTCAATATATATCTTCCAATATGAATACACGTGGTATAGTATTGCTCCCCAGTAAAGCCTTTTTGATTGAAACGAACCATCACCCATCATGCAAGAAATCGATGATCCATCGTGCACCATCGTGGTGTATTGAAACGAACAATCGGCTATGATGCTAGAAACCACATCGCTCATACTTATAGATAAATTAAAAAATAATCCAAAACACATACATATCGATTATCTATCTTCCGCTTTTATGACAAATGATAACGCACAAAAGAAGAAAGAGACGATGAACAAAAATAAAAAACATAAATTCAAACCCTTCGGATTCCTATCATATCCAATTGTTCATCAATAACTCAAACGAAACATATTCTCTTTAAACTCAATTGTAACCATCCATAAATAAATAAAAAATAAAATTCATTAACAATACATCGACCTAAGTTCAATATAAGAAAACCTTCGACTAAAAATTAACTCAACTGTAACCATCCATAAATAAATAAAAAATAAAATTCATTAACAATACATCCACCTAAGTTCAATATAAGAAAACCTTCGACTAAAAATTAACTAAACATTATTCTAAGTAAACAAAATTAAAATGGGTCTCATCCCCATTGTGAAAAGAGGTATGTAATTCAATTTTTTATCAGATTATATAATATTAATCACACGTAAAAATTAATTAAAAAATTTAAACTTAAATAAACAATATTAACATTGCACTCATAAGTTTAACTAAAATGAGTTAAAGATCATTCTCAGAAATTGATTAAAATAAATTAAACATCATTCTAAATAAATGAAATTAAAGTGTCTCATCCCATTGTGAGCAAAGGCCTGGCGTCCAAATTTTTCCGAGATATTTTCATATGTGAGTCACGTCGTCTAATTTTTCGTCGGTTTTTCTCATGCATGACTCGTACCGTCCAATCTTTATTTTTTTTCTCCATTCAGAGTCAATGATTAAACCTGGAAAAGAATGATGGTTCAGTAATCCAATAGAAAATAATGATGCACTACAAATCGAATCAACAGACCACGCAGTCACGACGCTGAAAAGGATGTCCCAATCAGATGTCATGACCAACCACACGGAAACCTAGTGGGAGACATTTCTAGCGTTTATCACGGCGATGACTCGGCGTTCAAATTAACTTTCTAAAACGTATGGAATAAGGTTTTGCCTCTTATTTCACGCTAATAAGTACCATCCGAAGAACAAGGACTTCCGCGAAATCCCAGGAATGGAATGCACATATAATTACATCGTAAAACCCACGTCAGTGTATTAAAATTTATTGTTTATAAAATACACGTTAGTGTAAGCTTCGAAGATTACAGAAAAGCCGTTTGAAAGCCATGCAAGTCAAGATGACACAGGAGTCCCGACGTATGAAGGCAAAGGATTCACTATAAAAAGTCCCCGGCCGATCTCTTCAGATACAAGAAAGGAGGTGGATCTTGTGGGTGTTTCTCTAATTAATAGGACACCATGATGAAGATGAAGCTTACAGCGATTGTCTCTTCTCTTATTTTGCTGCTTGCAATCAAGTTTATGTGTGGGGTAGCTGAGATGGCTCCTGCACTGAAGTGTGGAAGTAGCCACAAAATTTTGAATAGAAAAGTGGGAAAGCAGAGTCATAGCGTTAGCTTTCCCCTTTTCCATATTTATTCGGACTGTTCACCGTTCCGTCCTCCTAACAGGACGTTGGAAAGCTTGATGTCTGAAAAAATTAGAGCCGATGCCAATCGTATCGACTCTCTGAAGCGGAGTTCTGATCGTTTGTCCAATGAGGACGCGAGCGCCAATGTCGCTGTTAAGTCGGGATCGGGAGAGTACATAATACAAGTTGATTTTGGAACGCCCAAGCAAAGCATGTATACACTCATAGATACCGGTAGTGATGTCACTTGGATTCCATGCCAACAATGCCAAGGCTGCCCGTCGACTGCTCCAACTTTCGACCCCACAGCATCTTCCTCATATAAACCCTTGGCCTGCGATTCACAGTCATGCCAGCAAATTTATAATACCAATTGCGGGCAAAATTCGGAATGTCAATTCGAACTTTCGTATGGAGGTGGCACTCAGGTGGAGGGTTCACTTGCTACGGATGCTATCACTCTCGGCTCTCAATATCTTCCCAATTTCTCATTCGGTTGTGCAGAGTCTGTAAGCGAAGATTCATCGTCGCAACCTGGATTGATGGGATTGGGGGGCGGATCGCTTTCGTTGTTGAATCAGCCATCCACAACCGAATTATTTGGCGGAACGTTTTCTTACTGTCTTCCCAGCTCGTCTTCATCTTCGGGATCCCTTGTGCTCGGGAAGGAAGCTGCCCTTTCTACTCCCGGTTTGAAATTCACCAAATTGATAAAAGATCCGTCAACCCCGACATTTTATTTCGTGAACTTGATCGGAATCAGCGTTGGTGACACGAAGATCTCAGTGCCGGCAACAAATATTGGTAGTGGGGAAGGAACGATCATCGACTCGGGAACAACGCTCACCTATCTCCCTGATTCTGTTTATACGGCTCTCAGAAACGCTTTCGAGGAGCAGCTCCCTAACTTGGTGCCAACGCCCGTCGATGATTTAGATGCTTGCTACGACTTCTCTTCCTCTTCTTCTTCAGTCGACGTTCCTACCATAACGCTGCACTTGGATAACAATGTGGACCTGCTTTTGCCCAGGGAAAATGTTGTATTCAACGTCGGATCGGGGCTCTCTTGCTTGGCTTTCTCTAAAACCCATTCTCTTTCCATCATAGGAAATGTTCAACAGCGGAATTGGCGTGTCGTTTTTGATGTTCCCAATTCTCAAGTCGGATTTGCTAGGGAACAATGTGCTGCACCTGCTTGATTATACGTCCGTTTCCTTTCTTCTACCTCATCCATCCATTTCCTTATATGTTTAATATGTAATGTTTATTTCTACGTTCTTTCTCCCCGCTGTTTTTGAAATCTATTTCCCACCGTCGTATAAAATGTACTGGACAGCAGCTGCTCTTTTCCGTTTTCGTTCCGTTCACTTCCGTGCTTATAGTACTTTTCTATTTTCATTCTCAAATAAAATCGGATGAGGATGAGCTCCATGACTGATGTAGTTGATTATATATTGTTTTACTGCTGTTATTGATAAATATTTGTGTCGATATTACATTCAATGAAGTTACTCCTACTTTACACTTTTGAGAATGAATGGTAACTCTTTATATAATGAAGAAGAGTTTTGTAAGTGTTTTTAAGTGGCGAATGATAACTCAAATATTTGTGCCCTCTTCCTTAAAAAATCATGTTGTATATATATATGGGGAGTACCATGTAAGATTCTCTAAGTAGGATTTAAATTCCAAAGGTAACAGGAACACAAATATAAATATGATAACCTAATTGTTGAAATTGTTCAATTTAAAAAAATAACATCGAAAAAAAATATGAAAGATAATATGATAAAATAAATTATTTTCACTAAAAAGAAGACAGGGAACATTAATAAAATATCAAAAGAACATACTGAAAGATAATGAAAACAAGAATATCAAGTACTAGTCACTTGAGTATTCATCATATTAAAAGTACTAGTCACTTGAGCATTCATCATATTAAAATATATGAATTGTTACTTTAGCTCTAGACCAAGCGACTGTTATATTTTTAACCTATTTTTAAGGAATTTTTATGACAATGATTTTATGACAGATAATCTATATAAAGCAATTTTTTTACATTAAGTGATGATTCTAGTGAAGGTATTGAGTGTGGCTTTATATTTAGCATTTAATCCATTTGTGTGGTACTAATGGCTTTATAACTGTAAAAAAAACCTATATTGTTTCTTGGTCCATGTATACTAAAGTACTAATAGCACATTATGGGGATAATTTTAATAGTTTCTTATTAATTAATAGATAAATCTTAGGGAAAAAGTTTTAGTTATAAAGTTGATACCACAGTGTTAGAATTCAAAGACTTAGGGTAAAGAATATTATGGAGAATACAAGATAAATTGTTGGTTCTATATATGAGTTTGTTAAAAGTAGATTCATTAAGAGGTACATCTCTTTTATCTTAAATCAAGTATAAAGGTTTCAATTGGAAAAGAGATTTTAAAGGTAAAATATTATTACTAAAATAGTTGCCGCTAGCACCTAATATTGTCTCACTTCTTCCATTCCTATACTCAAGAAACTTATTAGGTTTACACCTCAACAAATAGATGGAAGACAATTAAAGTGTTTATGTTTAAATTGTGATAGTAAATATTGTAAAGCATATAATATTAGTGAAAAAAACTATTTAACATAGATTTTGACAGGATAAAGAGAAACAATTAGAATACTCTCAAGATTCATAATAAATGAAATGTATACCCACCATATTTGTCCTGTTTTAGATAGAGTTATAGCTTCATTATTTTCAATATAGTTATTTCAAGAAACAAAAGGTGTTCACTTATACACCAATTTCATTAACCAAATATTAGTAAAGTTTCTTGTTTTATTTATGTTTTCACTAGCTAAATTTTATGTAATAGTTGTACATAGAAGAAGTATAAATTGTATATTTATTCAAAAACTTAATAATTGACATTGAAATAAGTGGTGTTAACGTGGTATTTAAATTACTGGACATAGTGATTATTAGCTTTTATAAACTTTTTATATACAAAAAAAACCAAGGTATAAACTTCAGTTATAGCCACATACATGCACTCATAATTCAAGAATGAAAAAAATAGTCCTAAATTATACATACATAAATAGAAATTACCATTATAATAAATCTATTTACAATTTATACAAATTCTTCACCATTATCCTCTCCCAATCTCACAAACTTGGTATCCTAAATAAAAATCACAAATTATACACATTCTTGACCATTATCCTCTTTAAATCTCACAAACGTGGTCTCCTAAATAGAATTTTGAAAATATAGAATAATGAGTTTTGAGTGGAATGCACTTGCAATAAATTAACATCAATTAGCATGTATGCATAAATAAAATATCCATTTAACATAAAACAAAATATTCATTTGGTGAAGAATATATGGATAGAAAAGTGAGATGAAACAACGAAATATTCATTTAGTGAAGAATATATTGATAGAAAAGTGAGAAGAAACATTATAGTAAAATGAGATGAATATATCTATAATCGACCAACATAGTGAGACCAATATATTTATAATCAACTATGGAAAAATAAAAAAATCCTATATATAAATAAATATTGATAACCTGAGACAGCGTATGGTATAACACTTATCCACTGAACACAGTACGAAGAATAAAATAAAAAATTTCTATCTATAAATAAATATTGATAAGTGAGACAGCGTATGCTATAACACTTATCCACTTAACACAGTACGAAGAGTACAATAAAGAGTGATCTCATCTAATATATTTTCCATGAACTGCAAGTAGGGGAGGGCCGCCATTACCTGTGTGCCCTCCCCACCACGTCGCAAAACCACGTGTCAAAGCGCATGGATCCGGTATGACACCTGTCCACCGTGGAGCTCCACGTGTTGGGCATCGTGTCATCACATAAAATTTTGTGTCCACGCCATTTCCTCCATTTGTTTGGGGTCATTGCTGCGATGTTCCATTTTCCCTTTGTCTTTCTGCTCGGGGCCGGTTGTTGGGCGAAGCCCCCCGCCGAAGATGGCGCGGGATGGCCCCAGAACCTACGCGCTTCGTCTGGTATGCAGGTGTTGTTGCAAGCGTTTGTTCGAGGTTTAGGGTTTGTGGACCTGCGCGCTTCGTCTGGTATGCAGGTGCTGATGCAAATGTTTGTTCGAGGTTTAGGGTTTGTGGTTGGAACATCGCTTCTGCTTTTCTTGTGGTTTTCTGCCTGGATTTCTTGGTCGTTCTGGACTGCCGGTTGTTTAGGGTTTCTCTGGTGGTGGTCTTATTCACAGTTTTTGTTGTTTGGGGAGGAGCCGGTTGCAGTTTTACCGAGCTCGAGGTAATTGCTTAATTTGTTGTTTTGTGCTGTTTTTTTTGTGGTTTTCTGTTGTCTAATGACTTTTTCTTCTCGTTGTAGGTGTGGAAAAGGTTGTTGCAGGTGTGGAGAAGGTCCAACGAGCTCCGAGGAAGGTCGAAGACCATACATGGCCTGTATCCGATAGGATTTTAATCCTACCAGCAATTTCTCTGTGTTTTTCAACAAAAAAAACTCTATTTGGATATTTTGTAAACTTTCTATGGCAGGTTTTGAGGGTTTATGGTTTTTGTGGATATTTTGATGTTGTTTCTGGCTTTTCATGATGGTATTTGTGAATTTTCGCTGTTTTTGCTATTATTTTCGTTGTCCCGTGCCATCCTTGGCCGTCCCGTGCTATCCTCGACCATCCTGTGCCCTCGGCCATCCTGTGCCATCCTCGGTCGTCCCATGGCATCCTTGGCAGAGGGATTCGCCCAACAACTGACCCCAAGCAGAAAGACAAAGGGAAAATGTAACATCGCAGCAATGACCCCAAACAAACCCTCGAAACCCTCTTGACTTTTGGTATGACTTAATTTCTGATAGATTCCATGTTTTCGCTGCTATTTTCGCTGTCTCGTGCCATCCTTGGTGGAGGGCTTCGCCCAACCACCGGCCCCGAGCAGAAAGACAAAGGGAAAATGGCCAACAATTCCCTCTCCTCTTGGCATCAAGGATAGAGCACAGGCCCTGTCTCTCAATAGATAAAATGTGTTCAGGTTCTCTGATGTTAACAAGCCTTCAAAATTGTCACTATATATAACATTTCTATTTGTTTGTTTGTCCCTTCTCTTTTAGTTTACAGGAAAATTTTGTTCACGATGGTGGGCTGCCATAGCTGGGCTTCATGCCCTGGCTATCTTGATGTACAGTTCTATATATACATGATTAAATGATACGAGTTTTACTTAACTGTTGCAGATTGTAGCCACCGCAATTGAAATTTTTGTGTCCTGTTTATTTTTGGGAATGAGAAGATCATTAAATGATGCCAGTTTTACTTAACTGTTGTAGATTGTAGCCACCTCAATTGAAAATTTTGTGTCCTGTTTTTTTTGGGGGTTGAGAAAATGATTAAATGACATCAGTTTTACTTAATTGTTGCAGTTTGTAGCCACCTCAATTGAAATTTTTGTGTCCTGTTTTTTGTGGGGTTGAGAAGAGATTTGGGTTTAGGTATGGTTATTGGTCAGAAATGCATAGGAGGATGATTAAACTTCATTTGCTTAAGGAATTAGGTTATTCTCAAATTTACAACAATTATATTGGATGTGACTCTCTGGTCATGTGGTGGTGAAGATCTAGACATGGGGTGTGTTGCTATATTAGTGATCTATGCTTGGACCTGGAACCTGAATTTGAATTTGAAGGTTTTCATATTAGTGATCTAGGACCTTGAACTTGAATTTGAATTTGAAGGTTTTCATATAGAAAAAAATATAGAGATGGGGTGTTGTTATTTTAGAAATCTATGTTTGGACACGGAACTAAGATTTTGAATATTTGAATTTAAATTTGAAGGTTTTTTCCTACTCTACTTAATAATGGGTGCTCTCGAAAACTTATTATGAGATAAGACTGTCTGGTCATTTGATTTCTGTATTTAGCCTTTTTCCTATACCTTTGGCCATTATCTCTTGTCTATTGTTCATATCCAATGTTGCCACTTCTGTAATGTTTATTTCATTTATTGGTCTGTAATAGTATATTGAATTAGAAGATTGGTTTTCTCGTTCATCGAACAACAACGAATCATTTTGTAGCTTTGTTGGCATCTTCCTATTGTTAATGAGTAATTTTCTTCTTACCAAGAAATTTTTGGTCAATTTAAAATTATTTAATTGTTGCTTTTGTCTCTTGCATAGAGTCTCTACGCCTGTTCGCAGCTTTGAATCTACCCTATCAAATCTGAAAAATCACTGAAATAATAATCCTAATGCCCTCAGAATCCTATAATACAAATTTCATTATTTTTTTCCTTTTTATAAATAGATGTCAACTATATTTTAAAGATAAAGATAATTCTAGGCCAGCAATTCTCTCTCCTCTTGGCATCAAGGGCAGAGCACAGGCTCTGTCTGTCAACAGATAAAATGTGTTCAGGTTCTCTGATGTTAACAAGCCTTCAGAATTGTCTCTGTATATAACATTTATGTTTGTTTGTTTGTCCCCTTCTCTATTAGTTTACAACAAAATTTTGTTCACGATGATGGGCTGCCATAGCTGGGCTTCATTCCCTAGCTATCTTGATGTACAGTTCTATATATACATGATTAAATGATAAGAGTTTTACTTAATTGTTGTAGTTTGTAGCCACCGCAATTCAAATTTTTGTGTCCTGTTTATTTTTGGCGATGAGAAGATCATTAAATGATGCCAGTTTTACTTAACTATTGCAGTTTATACCCACATCAATTGAAATTTTTGTGTCTTGTTTTTTTTAGGGGTTGAGAAGATGATTAAATGATGCTAGTTTTACTCAACTGTTGCAGTTTGTAGCCAACTCAATTGAAATTTTTGTGTCTTGTTTTTTGTGGGGTTGAGAAGAGATTTGGGTTTTGGTATGGTTATTGGTCAGAAATGCATAGGAGGATGATTAAACTTCATTTGCTTAAGGATTTAGGTTATTCTCATATTTACAGCAATTATATTGGATGTGACTCTCTAGTCATGTGGTGGTGAAGATCTAGAGATGGGGTGTGTTGCTATATTAGTGATCTATGTTTGGACATGGAACCTGAATTTGAATTTGAAGGTTTTCATATTAGTGATCAAGGACCTGGAACCTGTATTTGAATTCGAAGTTTTTCATATGGAAAAGAATATAGAGATGGGGTGTCGTTATTTTCGTGATCTATGTTTGGACATGGAACTAGGATTTTGAATATCTAAATTTAAATTTGAAGGTTTTTTCCTACTCTACTCAATAACGAGTGCTCTTAAAAACTTATTATGAGATAAGACTGTCTGGTCATTTGGTTTCTGTATTTAGCCTTTTCCCTATACCTTTGACGATTATCTCTTTTCTATTGTTCATATCCAGTGTTTCCACTTCTCGAATGTTTATTTCATTTATTGGTCTGTAATAGTTTTTTGAATTAGAAGATTGGTTTTCTCGTTCATCGAACAACAACAAATCATTCTGTAGCTTTACTGGCATATTCCTATTGTTAATGAGAAATTTTCTTCTTCCCAGGCAATTTTTGGTCAATTTACAATTATTTAATTGTTGGTTTTGTCTCTTGCATAGAGTCTCTACGCCTGCTCGCAACTTTGAATCTACCGTATCGAATCTGAAAAAGGACTGAGAGAATAATCCTAATGCCCTCAGAATCCTATAATACAAATTTCATTATTTTTTTCCTTTTTATAAATAGATGTCAACTATATTTTAAAGATAAAGATAATTCTAGGCCAGCAATTCCCTCTCCTCTTGGCATCAAGGACAGAGAACAAGATCTGTCTATCAACAGATAAAATGTGTTCAGGTTCTCCGATGTTAACAAGCCTTCAAAATTGTCTCTGTATATAACATTTCTGTTTGTTTGTTTGTCCCCTTCTCTATTAGTTTACAAGAAAATTTTGTTCACCATGATGGGCTGCCATAGCTGGGCTTCATGCCTTGGCTATCTTGATGTACAGTTCTATATATACATGATTAAATGATACGAGTTTTACTTAACTGTTGCAGTTTTTAACCACCGCAATTGAAATTGTTGTGTCCTGTTTATTTTTGGGGATGAGAAGTTCATTAAATGATGCCCGTTTTACATAACTGTTGCAGTTTGTAGCCACCTCAATTGAAATTTTTGCGTCCTGTTTTTTTTGGGGGTTGAGAAGATGATTAAATGATGCCAGTTTTACTTAGATGTTGTAGTTTTCGCCACCTCAACTGAAATTTTGTTTCCTGTTTTTTGTGGGGTTGAGAAGAGATTTGGGTTTAGTTATGGTTATTGGTCAGAAATGCATAGGAGGATGATTAACCTTCAATTGCTTAAGGATTTAGGTTATTCTCATATTTATAGCAATTATATTGGATGTGACTCTCTAGTCATGTGGTTGTGAAGATCTAGACATGGGGTGTGCTGCTATATTAGTGATCTATGTTTGGACCTCAAACCTAAATTTGAATTTGAAGGTTTTGATATTAGTGATCTGGGACCTAGAACCTGAATTTGAATTCGAAGGTTTTCATATGGAAAAAAATATAGAGATGGGGTATTGTTATTTTAGTTATCTATGTTTTGACATGGAACTAGGATTTTGAATATCTGAATTCAAATTTGAAGGTTTTTTTCCTACTCTACTTAATAATGAGTTCTCTCAAAAACTTATTATGAGATAAGACTGTTTGGTCATTTGATTTCTGTATTTATCCTTTTTCATATACCTTTGGCCATTATCTCTTGTCTATTGTTCATATCCAGTTTTGCCACTTCTGCAATGTTTATTTCATTTATTGGTCTGTAATAGTATTCTAAATTAGAAGATTGGTTTTCTCATACGTCGAACAACAACAAATCATTCTGTAGATTTGATGGCATATTCTTCTTGTTAATGAGAAATTTTCTTCTTCCTAGGCAATTTTTGGTCAATTTACAATTATTTAATTGTTGCTTTTGTCTCTTGCATAGAGTCTCTACGCCTGCTCGCAACTTTGAATCTACCCTATCGAATCTAAAAAATGACTGAAATAATAATCCTAACGCCCTCAGAATCCTATAATACAAATTTCATTATTTTTTTTCCTTTTTATAAATAGATGTAAACTATATTTTAATGATAAACATAATTCTAGGCCAGCAATTCCCTCTCCTCTTGGCATCAAGTACAGAGCACAGGCTCTGTTTGTCAACAGATAAAATGTGTTCAGGTTCTCTAATGTTAACAAGCCTTCACACTTGTCTCTCTATATCACATTTTTGTCTGTTTGTTTGTCCCCTTCTCTATTAGTTTACAGGAAAATTTTGTTCATGATGATGGGCTGCCAAAGTTGGGCTTCATGCCCTGGCTGTCTTCATGTATAGTTCTATATATACATGATTAAATGATATGGGTTTTACTTAACTGTTGCAGTTTGTAGCCACCGCAATTGAAATTTTTGTGTCCTGTTTATTTTTGGGGATGAGAAGATCATTAAATGCTTCCAGTTTTACTTAATTGTTGCAGTTTGTAGCCACCTCAATTGAAATTTTTGTGTCTTGTTTTTTTTGGGGGTTGGGAAAATGATTAAATGATGCCAGTTTTACTCAACTGTTGCAGTTTGTAGCCACCTCAATTGAAATTTTGTGTCCTGTTTTTTGTGGGGTTGAGAAGAGATTTGGGTTTAGGTATGGTTATTGGTTAGAAATGCATAGGAGGATGATTAAACTTCGTTTGCGTAAGGATTTAGGTTATTCTCATATTTACAACAATTATATTGGATGTGACTCTCTGGTCATGTGGTGGTGAAGATCTAGACATGGGGTGTGTTGCTATATTAGTGATCTATGTTTGGACCTGGAACCTTAATTTGAATTTGAAGGTTTTCATATTAGTGATCTAGGAATTGGAACCTGAATTTGAATTCGAAGGTTTTCGTATGGAAAAAAATATAGTGATGGGGTGTTGTTATTTTAGTGATCTATGTTTGGACATGGAACTAGGATTTTGAATATCTGAATTTAAATTTGAAGGCTTTTTCCTACTCTACTTAATAATGAGTGCTCTCAAAAACTTATTAAGAGATAAGACTGTTTGGTCATTTGATTTCTGTATTTAGCCTTTTTCCTATACCTTTGGCCATTATCTCTTGTCTATTGTTCATATCCAGTGTTGCCACTTCTGCAATGTGTATTTCATTTATTGGTGTGTAATAGTATTCTGAATTAGAAGATTGGTTTGCTCATTCATTGAACAACAACAAATAATTTTGTAGCTTTGCTAGCATATTCCTATTGTTAATGAGAAATTTTCTTCTTCCCAGGCAAGGTTTGGTCAATTTACAATTATTTAATTCTTGGTATTATCTCTTGCATAGAGTCTCTACGCCTGCTCACAACTTTGAATCTACCCTACCAAATCTGAAAAATGACTGAAATAATAATCCTAATGCCATCAGAATCCTATAATACAAATTTCATTATTTTTTTCCTTTTTATAAATAGATGTCAACTATATTTTAAAGATAAAGATAATTCTAGGCCAGCAATTCCCTCTCCTCTTGGCATCAAGGACAGAGCACAGGCTCTGTTTGTCAACAGATAAAATGTGTTCAGGTTCTCTGATGTTAACAAGCCTTCAGAATTGTCTCTGTATATAACATTTCTGTTTGTTTGTTTGTCCCCTTCTCTATTAGTTTACAGGAAAATTTTGTTCATGATGATGGGCTGCCATAGCTGGGCTTCATGCCCTGGCTATCTTGATGTACAGTTCTATATATACATGATTAAATGATACGAGTTTTACTTAACTGTTGCAGTTTGTAGCCACCGCAATTGAAATTTTTTTGTCCTATTTATTTTTGGGGATGAGAAGATCATTAAATGATGCTAGTTTTACTTAACTGTTGCAGTTTGTAGCCGCCTCAATTGAAATTTTTGTGTCCTTCTTTATTTTGGGGGTTGGGAAGATGATTAAATGGTGCCAGTTTTGCTCAACTGTTGCAGTTTGTAGACACCTCAATTGAAATTTTTGTGTCCTGTTTTTTGTGGGGTTGAGAAGAGATTTGGGTTTAGATATGGTTAGTGGTGAGAAATGCATAGGAGGATGATTAAACTTCATTTGCTTAAGGATTTGGGTTATTCTCATATTTACAGCAATTATATTGGATGTGACTCTCTGGTCATGTGGTGGTGAAGATCTAGACATGGGGTGTGTTGCTATATTAGAGATCTATGTTTGGACCTGGAACCTGAATTTGAATTTGAAGGTTTTCATATTAGTGATCTAGGACCTAGAAATTGAATTTGAATTCGAAGGTTTTCATATGGAAAAAAATATAGAGATGGGTTTTTTTTATTTTAGTGATATATGTTTGGACATGGAACTAGGATTTTGAATATATGAATTTAAATTTGAAGGTTTTTTTCCTACTCTACTTAATAATGAGTGCTCTCAAAAAATTATTATGAGATAAGACTGTCTGGTCATTTGATTTCTGTATTTAGCCTTTTTCCTATACCTTTGGCCATTATCTCTTGTCTATTGTTCATATCCAGTGTTGCCACTTCTGCAATTTTTATTTGATTTATTGGTTTGTAATAGTATTCTGAATTAGAAGATTGGTTTTCTCGTTCATCGAACAGCAACAAATCATTCTGTAGCTTTGCTGGCATATTCCTATTGTTAATGATAAATTTTCTTCTTCCCAGGCAATTTTTGGTCAATTTAGAATTATTTAATTGTTGGCTTTGTCTCTTGCATAGAGTCTCTATGCCTACTCGCAACTTTGAATCTACCGTATCGAATCTAAAAATGACTGAAATAATAATCCTAACGCCCTCCGAATCCTATAATACAAATTTCATTATTTTTTTCCTTCTTATAAATAGATGTCAACTATATTTTAAAGATAAAGATAATTCTAGGCTAGCAATTCCATCTCCTCTTGGCATCAAGGACAGAGCATAGGCTCTGTCTGTCAACAGATAAAATGTGTTCAGGTTCTCTGATGTTAACAAGCCTTCAGAATTGTCTCTGTATATAACATTTATGTTTGTTTGTCTGTTCCCTTCTCTATTAGTTTACAGGAAAATTTTGTTCACCATGATGGGCTGCCATAGCTGGGCTTCATGCCCCGGCTATCTTGATGTACAGTTCTATATATAGATGATTAAATGATACTATTTTTACTTAACTGTTGCAGTTTGTAGCCACCGCAATTGAAATTTTTGTGTCCTGTTTATTTTTTGTGATGAGAAGATCCTTAAATGATTGCAGTTTTACTTAACAGTTGCAGTTTGTAGCCACCTCAATTGAAATTTTTGTGTCCTATTTTTTTGGTGGTTGAGAAGATGATTAAAAGATGCCAGTTTTACTCAACTTTTGCAATTTGTATCCACCTGAATTGAAATTTTTGTGTGCTATTTTTTGTGGGGTTGAGAAGAGATTTGGGTTTAGGTATGGTTATTGGTCAGAAATGCATAGGAGGATGATTAAAATTTATTTTCTTAAGGATTTAGGTTATTCTCATATTTACAACAATTATATTGGATGTGACTCTCTGGTCATGTGGTGGTGAAGTTCTAGACATGGGGTGCATTGATATATTAGTGATCTATGTTTGGACCTGGAACCTGAATTTGAATTTGAAGGTTTTCATATTAGTGATCTAGGACCTGGAACCTGAATTTGAATTCGAAGGTTTTCATATGAAAAAAAGTATAGAAATGGGGTGTTGTTATTTTAGTGATCTATGTTTGGACATGGAACTAGGATTTTGAATATCTGAATTTAAATTTCAAGGTTTTTTCCTACTTTACTTAGTAATCAGTGCTCTAAAAAATTTATTATGAGATAAGACTGTCTGGTCATTTGATTTCTGTATTTAGCCTTTTTCCTATAACTTTGTCCATTATCTCTTGTCTATTTTTCATATGCAGTGTCGCCGCTTCTGCAATCTTTATTTCATTTATTGGTCTGTAACAGTATTTTGAATTAGAAGATTGGTTTTCTTGTTCATCGAACAACAACAAATCATTCTGTAGCTTTGCTGGCATATTCCTATTGTTAATGAGAAATTTTCTTCTTCCCAGGCAATTTTTGGTCAATTTACAATTATTTAATTGTTGGTTTTGTCTCTTGCATAGAGTCTCTACGCCTGCTCGCATCTTTGAATCTACCCTCTCGAATCTGAAAAATGACTGAAATAATAATCCTAACGCCCTCAGAATCCTATAATACAAATTTCATTATTTTGTTCCTTTTTATAAATAGATGTCAACTATATTTTAATGATAAAGATAATTCTAGGCCAACAATTCCCTCTCCTCTTGGCATCAAGGATAGAGCATAGGCTCTTTCTGACAACAGATAAAATGTGTTCAGGTTCTCTGATGTTAACAAGCCTTCAAAATTGTCTCTGTATATAACATTTTTGTTTGTTTTTTTATCTCCTTCTCTATTAGTTTACAGGAAAATTTTGTTCACGATGATGGACTGCCATAGCTGGGCTTCATGCCCTAGCTATCTTGATTACAGTTCTATATATACATGATTAAATGATATGAGTTTTACTTAACTATTGCAGTTTGTAGCCACCGCAATTGAAATTTTTGTGTCCTATTTATTTTTGGGTGTGAGAAGATCATTAAATTATGCCAGTTTTACTTAACTGTTGCAGTTTGTAGCCACCTCAATTGAAATTTTTGTGTCCTACTTTTTTTGGGGGTTGGGAAGATGATTAAATGATGCCAATTTTACTCAAATGTTGCAGTTTGAAGACACCTCAATTGAAATTTTTGTGTCCTGTTTTTTGTGGGGTTGAGAAGAGATTTGGGTTTAGGTATGGTTATTGGTCAGAAATGCATAGGAGGATGATTAAACTTCATTTGCTTAAGGATTTGGGTTATTCTCATATTTACAACAATTATATTGGATGTGACTCTCTGGTCATGTGGTGGTGAAGATCTATACATGGGGTGTGTTGCTATATTAGTGATCTATGTTTGTACTTGGAACCTGAATTTGAATTTGAAGGTTTTCATATTAGTGATCTAGGACCTGGAACCTGAATTTGAATTTGAAGGCTTTCATATGGAAAAAAATATAGATATGGGTTGTTGTTATTTTAGTGATCTATGTTTGGACATCGAAATAGGATTTTGAATATATGAATTTAAATTTGAAGGTTCTTTCCTACTCTACTTAATAATGAGTGCTCTCAAAAAATTATTATGAGATAAGACTGTCTGGTAATTTGATTTCTGTATTTAGCCTTTTTCCTATACCTTTGGCCATTATCTCTTGTGTATTGTTCATATCCAGTGTTGCCACTTCTACAATGTTTATTTCATTTATTGGTCTGTAATAGTATTCTGAATTAGAAGATTGGTTTTCGCGTTCATCGAACAACAACAAATCATTCTGTAGCTTTGCTGGCATATTCCTATTGTTAATGAGAAATTTTCTTCTTTGCATGCAATTTTTGGTCAATTTACAATTATTTAATTGTTGGCTTTGTCTCTTGCATAGAGTCTCTATGCCTGCTCGAGACTTTGAATCTACCGTATCGAATCTAAAAAATGTCTGAAATAATAATCCAAATGCCCTCAGAATCCTATAATACAAATTTCAGTATTTTTTTCATTCTTATAAATAGATGTCAACTATATTTTAAAGATAAAGATAATTCTAGTCCAGCAATTCCCTTTCCTCTTGGCATCAAGGACAGAGCATAGGCTTTGTCTGTCAACAGATAAAATGTGTTCAGGTTCTCTGATGTTAATATCCCTTCAGAATTGTCTCTGTATATAACATTTCTGTTTGTTTGTTTGTCCCCTTCTCTATTACTTTACAGGAAAATTTTGTTCACCATGATGGGCTGCCATAGCTGGGCTTCATGCCCTGGCTATCTTGATGTACAGTTCTATATATACATGATTAAATGATACGAGTTTTACTTAACAGTTGCAGTTTGTAGCCACCGTAATTGAAATTTTTGTGTCCTATTTATTTTTGGTGAGGAGAAGATCATTAAATGATTGTTGTTTTACTTAACTGTTGCAGTTTGTAGCCACCTCAATTGAAATTTTTTTGTCCTATATTTTTTGGGGGTTGAGAAGATGATTAAATGATGCAAGTTTTACTCAGCTGTTGCAATTTGTAGCCACCTCAATTGAAATGTTTGTGTCCTATTTTTTGTGGGGTTGAGAAGAGATTTGGGTTTAGGTATGGTTATTGGCCGGAAATGCATAGGAGGATGATTAGACTTCATTTGCTTAAGGATTTAGGTTATTCTCATATTTACAGCAATTATATTGGATGTGACTCTCTAGTCATGTGGTTGTGAAGATCTAGACATGGGGTGTGCTGCTATATTAGTGATCTATGTTTGGACCTCGAACTTGAATTTGAATTTGAAGGTTTTGATATTAGTGATCTGGGACCTAGAACCTGAATTTGAATTCAAAGGTTTTCATATGGAAAAAAATATAGAGATGGGGTGTTGTTATTTTAGTTATCTATGTTTTGACATGGAACTAGGATTTTGAATATCTGAATTCAAATTTGAAGGTTTTTTTCCTACTCTACTTAATAATGAGTTCTCTCAAAAACTTATTATGAGATAAGACTGCCTGGTCATTTGATTTCTGTATTTAGCCTTTTTCCTATAACTTTGGCCATTATCTCTTGTCTATTTTTCATATCCAGTGTTGCCACTTCTGCAATCTTTATTTCATTTATTGGTCTGTAATAGTATTCTAAATTAGAAGATTGGTTTTCTCATTCATCGAACAACAACAAATAATTCTGTAGCTTTGCTGGCATATTCCTATTGTTAATGAGAATTTTCTTCTTCGCAGGCAATTTTTGGTCAATTTACAATTAGTTAATTGTTGGTTTTGTCTCTTGCATAGAGTCTCTACGCCTGCTCGCAACTTTGAATATACCCTATCGAATCTGAAAAATGACTGAAATAATAATCCTAACGCCCTCACCATCCTATAATACAAATTTCATTATTTTTTTCCTTTTTATAAATAGATGTCAACTATATTTTAAAGATAAAGATCATTCTAGGCTAGCAATTCCCTCTCATCTTGGCATCAAGGACAGAGCATAGGCTCTTTTTGACAACAGATAAAATGTGTTCAGGTTCTCTGATGTTAACAAGCCTTCAAAATTGTCTCTGTATATAACATTTCGGTTTGTTTGTTTATCCCCTTCTACATTAGTTTACAGGAAAATTTTGTTTGCGATGATGGGCTGCCATAGCTGGGCTTCATGCCATGGATATCTTGATGTACAGTTCTATATATACATGATTAAATGATACGAGTTTTACTTAACTATTGCAGTTTGTAGCCACCGCAATTGTAGTGTCCTGTTTATTTCTGGGGATGAGAAGATCATTAAATGATGCCAATTTTACTTAATTGTTGTAGTTTGTAGCCACCTCAATTGAAATTTTTGTGTCCCATTTTTTTTGGGGGTTGAGAAGATGATTAAATGATGCTTTTTTTACTCAACTATTACAGTTTGTAGCCACCTCAAATGAAATTTTTGTGTCCTGTTTTTTGTGGGGTTGAGAAGAGATTTGGGTTTAGGTATGGTTATTGGTCAGAAATGCATAGAAGGATGATTAAATTTCAATTGCTTAAGGATTTAGGTTATTCTCATATTTACAGCAATTATATTGGATGTGACTCTCTCTTCATGTGGTGGTGAAGATCTAGACATGGGGTGTGTTGCTATATTAGTGATCTATGTTTGGACCTGGAACCTGCATTTGAATTTGAAGGTTTTCATATTAGTGATCTAGGACTGGAACCTGAATTTGAATTCGAAGGTTTTCACATGGAAAAAAATATAGAGATCGGGTGTTGTTATTTTAGTGATCTATGTTTGGACATGGAACTAGGATTTTGAATATCTGAATTTAAATTTCAAGGTTTTTTCCTACTCTACTTAATAATGAGTGCTCTCAAAAACTTATTATGAGATAAGACTGTCTGGTCATTTGATTTATGTATTTAGCCTTTTTCCTATACCTTTGGCCATTATCTCTTGTCTATTGTTCATATCTAGTGTTGCCACTTCTGCAATGTTTATTTCATTTATTGGTCTGTAATAGTATTCTGAATTAGAATATTGGTTTTCTCATTCAGCAAATAGAAACAAATCATTTTGTAGCTTTGCTGGCATATTCCTATTGTTAATGAGAAAATTTCTTCTTCCTAGGCAATTTTTGGTCAATTTACAATTATTTAGTTGTTGGTTTTGTCTCTTGCATAGAGTCTCTACGCCTACTCACAACTTTGAATCTACCCTATCGAATCTGAAAAATGACTAAAATAATAATCCTAACACCCTCAGAATCCTATAATACAAATTTCATTATTTTTTTCCTTTTTATAAATAGATGTCAACTATATCTTAAAGATAAAGATAATTCTAGGCCAGCAATTCCCTCTCCTCTTGGCATCAAGGACATAGCATAGGCTCTGTTTATCAGCAGATAAAATGTGTTCAGGTTATCTGATGTTAACAAGCCTGCAGAATTGTCTTTGTATATAACATTTATGTTTGTTTGTTTGTCCCCTTCTCTATTAGTTTACAGGAAATTTTTTTTCACCATGATGGGATGCCATAGCTAGGCTTCATGCCCTGGCTATATTGATGTACAGTTCTATATATACATGATTAAATGATATGAGTTTTACTTAACTGTTGAAGTTTGTAGCCACCGCAATTGAAATTTCTGTGTCCTGTTTATTTTTGGGGATGAGAAGATCATTAAATGATGCCAATTTTACTTAACTGTTGTAGTTTGTAGCCACCTCAATTGAAATTTTTGTGTCTTGTTTTTTTGGGGGTTTGAGAAGAGGATTAAATGATGCTAGTTTTACACAACTATTGCAGTTTGTAGCCACCTCAATTGGAATTTTTGTTTCCTGTTTTTTGTGGGGTTGAGGAGAGATTTGGGTTTAGGTATGGTTATTGGTCAGAAATGCATAGGAGGATGATTAAACTTCATTTGCTTAAGGATTTAGGTTATTCTAATATTTACAACAATTATATTGGATGTGACTCTCTGGTCATGTGGTGGTGAAGATCTAGACATCAGGTGTGTTGCTATATTAGTGATCTATGTTTGGACCTGGAACCTGAATTTGAATTTGAAGGTTTTCATATTAGTGATCTAGGACCTAGAACCTGAATTTGAATTCGAAGGTTTTCATATGGAAAAAAATATAGAGATGGGGTGTTGTTATTTTAGTGATCTATTTTTGGACATGGAACTAGGATTTTGAATATCTGAATTTAAATTTGAAGGTTTTTGCCTACTCTACTTAATAATGAGTGCTCTCAAAAAGTTATTATGAGATAAGACTGTCTGGTTTTTTGATTTCTGTATTTAGCCTTTTTCCTATACCTTTGGCCATTATCTCTTGTCTATTGTTCATATTTTGTGTTGCCACTTCTGCAATGTTTATTTCATTTATTCGTCTGTAATAGTAGTCTGAATTGGAAGATTGGTTTTCTCGTTCATCGAACAACAACAAATCATTCTGTAGCTTTGCTCACATATTCCTCTTGTTAATGAGAAATTTTCTTCTTCCTAGGCAATTTTTTGTCAATTTACAATTTTTTAATTGTTGGCTTTGTCTCTTGCATAGAGTCTCTACGCCTACTTGCAACTTTGAATCTACCCTATCGAATCTGAAAAATGAATGAAATAATAATCCTAACGCCCTCAGAATCCTATAATACAAATTTCATTATTTTTTTCCTTTTTATAAATAGTTGTCAACTATATTTTAAAGATAAAGATAATTCTAGGCCAGCAATTCCCTCTCCTCTTGGCATCAAGGACAGAGCACAGGCTATGTCTGTCAACAAATAAAATGTGTTTAGGTTCTCTGATGTTAATAAGCCTTCAGAATTGTCTCTGTATATAACATTTATGTTTGTTTGTTTGTCCCCTTATCTATTAGTTTATAGGAAAAAATTTCTCACGATAATGGGCTGCCATAGCTGGGCTTCATGCCCTAGCTATCTGGAAGTACAGTTCCATATATACATGATTAAATGATAAAGTTTTACTTAACTGTTGCAGTTTGTAGCCACTACAATTAAAATTTTTGTGTCCTGTTTATTTTTGGGGATGAGAAGATCATTAAATGATGCCAGTTTTACTTAACCGTTGCTGTTTGTAGCCACCTCAATTGCTATTTTTGTGTCCTGTTTTTTTTGGGGGTTGAGAAGATGATTAAATGATGCCAATTTTACTCAACTATTGCAGTTTTTAGCCACCTCAATTGAAAATTTTGTGTCCTGTTTTTTGTGGGGTTGAGAAGAGATGTTGGTTTAGGTATTGTTATTGGTTAGAAATGCATAGGAGGATGATTAAACTTCATTTGCTTAAGGATTTAGGTTATTCTCATATTTACAGCAATTATATTGGATGTGACTCTCTGGTCATGTGGTGGTGAAGATCTAGACATGGGGTGTGTTGCTATATTAGTGATCTATGTTTGGACCTGGGACCTGAATTTGAATTTGAAGGTTTTCATATTAGTGATATAGGACTTGGAACTTGAATTTGATTTCGAAGGTTTTCATATGGAAAAAAATATAGAGATGGGGTGTTGTTATTTTAGTGATCTATGTTTGGACATGGAACTAGGATTTTGAATATCTGAATTTAAATTTGAAGGTTTTTTCCTACTCTACTTAATAATGAGTGCTCTCAACAAATTATTATGAGATAAGACTTCCTGGTCATTTGATTTCTGTATTTAGCCTTTTTCATATGCAACTTGATAATGAGTGTTCTCAATTTCTCAAGTGTCGCCTCAATGAATAAAATTATCAGTGGCTTTTTGACATTTAATAAAACTTATTATGAGGTAGATTGCCTCCTCATTTGAGACTGTTTGGTCATTTGATTTTTTTATTTAGCCATTTTCCTATGCCTTTGGCCATTATCTCTTGTCCAAATTTGGAATGGAATGCTATTATTGAATTCCCAAACATCGCAACAATGACCCCAAACAAACAGAGGAAATGGCACAGACACAAAATTTTATGTGATGACACGAATCCCAAGACGTGGAGCTCCATGGTGGATAGGTGTCATACCAGATCCATGCGCTTTGACACATGGTTTCGTGACGTGATGGGGAGGGCGCATAGAATAACTTATAGAAATAGTTTTATCATAATCAATATTTTATAGAAAGACATATTCCATTGAAAATTTCTTTTCAACACACAGTTAGGTTGCCACAAGAAATCACTACTAGGTTGTAAGCCAAAATGTTTCTGTGACAAGAAAAAGACACAATCTAGTGTTGTAAGACAAAATGTTTCTATGCCAAGAAAAACATACAATCCATCCAAAATCCACGTCATAATGTGGTTAGAACCAAAAACATATGACACCCCTATTCTTTATGGCCCTGAGAATCTTGAGTTCCAAAACTCCTTGAGTTACCTTCTTGAGCCAGGTAGGTTGGCCTACCAGTCAAGGGCTGATTAGGAAATGGTTGATTTCTACCATATGATTTCTTCCAATTTGCAGTTTCCAACCAGGAGGTACTGAGTACCCATACCTCACATTTGCACTACTGACCCCTGCATTAAGTGGAGGTGTGTAATGAGCATACAGAGAATTGACACCAACTCTGGTAGGAACAAGGCAAGTGGGTAAACCCTCTGTTTGATAGTGGGGCACTTGAATGTTTACGAGATCTTGGAATAATGGTGTATTATCTACAATGGAGTCCAATGAGTTTGAAATAATCCTGGTTTCATCAGCTATTCTTGTATCGTTGATCATCCCTTGTTCATTTTCAAGAATTTGTTGTGCCTTTCGTTTTTCCTTTTCCTGTCTTGCCATTTGCTTTTGTTGGTCCTTAATTTGCCTTGCTTTATCTCTTTCAATCCTTTCATTTGCTCGATGTTGTGCTGCAACAATCCTTGATGCCTTCTTCTCCTTGACTAGATCCTTCCTTTTCTATTTTAATTCTTGCATTGCAAATTTCTTTTTTTCAGACTCAACTAACAGGTTTATATAGTCCTCTGAGGTGAGTAACTGTGAGCTTCGGCTTAGACGAAGACTACCTGGTGCACCATGCTTTTTTTCATTGATACTCTCTCTATTGGTAGCTTTAGGAACCGTCGAAGTGTCGTCCCCACCCCTCCCACCTACATGTCATTGCTTGGTACTTCCCTTTCAGTATCTGTTGGAACTGATTGAACTATATCATTATCGTCATTTGATGCCTCATTATGTCCTTCATCTTCTTCCATTGATTTATTGTCCACAAAAAATGAACAATTTCACTGTTCAATTCTGATGGTTGTGAGGGCATGTTCATGCTTTCTTCAGTGGTTGCTGAGACACTATGTGCATTCATATTGATCATTTGTTCTACTAGCCATGAAGGTGGGGTTGCTTGGCTTGGCAATGTAAATTGGTCATTGTTAACTGCATGTTCAACAATATCATTAACAATATCAGCAACATGAATTTCATGTTCTTCAATTGGTAGAATGATCTCCATGTTACTGCGAATTTGTTCATTGTTATATTCTGTTTCACATACAGTTTCATCATCTTCAGCATATAAGTGTCCTTGAGATAGGAAAATCATATTACTAGCTACAACACCATCATCTTGGTCATCTACTTCTTGCACTTCAACACCTGTTTGGGCATTCCCTTCTTCCTGACCATCCACATGAAACAATTGGCTACAACCAATAAGAGCATCATAGTTTAGTGGCCAGATTCCTTTCCTCTTAAATCGAGCCTTGATATTTGATGGTGTCAAATCCCTTTTAAAAGATTTACTTGCAAGCTCTGCTAGCTCAAACCTTTTCACCTCAACCCCTGGATTCTTTGCTATCCATGTAGTGCGCTCCGACTTGAAATAGTTATTGAAAGGGCCAAACACACTAACATCAAGGGGTTGCAGTCTATGAGTGGTATGAGCGGGCAATTTCAACAGGTCGATGCCTAAATTGTTTGCTTCCTCAATTGTTTGTACAACCATGTGGCTCCCATGGCCATCTAATATCAAAAGGTGTCTGTTATTATGCAAGACGCCACCTGGTACCGATGTAACAAAGTGAAAAAGCCAACTTAGAAACAGTTCTTTAGTCATCCATGCATGGGGATGTGCAGCCATGCATGCACCTAGTTCACAATTTTGTATATAGTTTTTCAGTTGATTTTTACCTTTGAATAGATAAAATCCTAGGATTGAAGTACCAATTGCATTGACACAAAATAAAATAGTTATCCACTCCCTGCTCTTGGGCAAAATATTTAGCACATTTCGGCTCCCTCTCTTAGCAATTACCTGCATGCCACAATTCCTCCCTGCCTGTAAACTTGTTTAATCATAGTTCCATATATGGTCTGCTCCATAAGAATGTTTATCATAAGCACTAGAAAGTGTGTCAAAGGAATTTTTGCACAACTGCAAGGCACAAATTTAATGCTTTGTCTCTGTCAAGGCCCTCAGCAGTACGCAATACAAGTTTTGGATGCATTTTTTTAAACCCAAACCACCATGATTTACCAAGAAACCCATCTTTGAATGGGTTTGGCCTCCCTTGATAGATTTGAGCAACTGTTGATTTGAGTTGTATCAAATCTAGCCCATGTCCTAGTTGGGCCATCTCTTTACACCACTCAACCACCTCGGCCTCCTCCTCCTCAGTCATAACTGTAAGAGGCCCTCTACATTTTGTATGAGTCAGTCCATTTATCCAATAATGTATTGATGAGGGAGGAATACCATGTTTTTTTGCAGATGCCCAAACTAAGTATCCATTAAACTTTATGTCATCAATTGCAACTAACATTTGTTCTTTTGTCCATCCTCTTATAGCACTGATCTTTTTAGTTGAGCTTGCCCCTTGGACTGTTGTTTATGGTGGTTCTGTGTCTGATGGCGTGTTAACATCAGCTGTTGTCACATGGTCATCCTCAACAATGTTCCCTGGTGCATTGTTGGCATTGACATCAGCTGTCATGTCCTCATCAGACGACATGCATCATAGCTGCACATCCCTTGTCACTCTCCTACCACTTCTCCTTGTACGAGCATAGTAACTTCCTTTTGCCATAGATGCAACAACCTGTAAAATTTTTGCATGCATTTAGACATTAGAATATTTGTAAATTATGCTTTACTACTTCTGCAAAAATACTTTTCCTCTATTACAGGAAATTATCAACATGTATGTTACAGGAAATTGAATTGCATTACTTATGTTACAGGAAATCGAATTGCATTACTTCGTAGTCTCTCAATTGCCTGCCTGTTCATTAGTTTAGCAACTTTTTATGGATTCAAGTAGGATTCTATGATAGTTGTTTCAAATATCATTTTCCATTTTTTTGGTTGTTTGGCATTGCCAAAAATGTCTCAGTACTGAAACTTCTCCATTGCAGCCCATGGCCACCATTATAGGCATAAATTCTATGTTGGGAACAACTTGCAGTTGTGATTAGCCTTGTGGTCTCTTAATTGCCTGCCTATTCATCAGTTTAGCAACTTTTATATGGATTGAAGTAGGATTCTATGATAATTGTTTCAAATATCATTTTCCAGTTTTTTTGATGTTTGGCATTGCCAAAAATGTCTCAGTACTACAACTTCTCCATTGCAGTCCATGGCCAACATTCCAGACATAATTTCTATGTTGGGAACAACTTGCAGCTGCGATCAGCCTTGGAATAGACTTATCAGTCATAAAAAGTTCTAGAAAATTGAACTGAAAAAATTCAGTATGTTGAAGGCATTCATCTTTTCATTTTAAGGAATGGTTTTAACTTTTCTAAATAACTGTATTTAGAACCTACTTTTTATTCAATGGCTGTTTGTGAAACCATCCAACTATCATTTTAGCAGTTGTGGCTAGATAGATCATGTAAGAACTCTGATAAATGAAAACAATGAAAACAGAATTGTAAGAACAATGACTTTCAATGGATGTTTGTGAAACCATCCAGGTATCCTTTTAGCAGTTATGGCCAGATAGATCATGTAAGAACTCTGCTAAATGAAAACAATGAAAACAGAACTGTAAGAACAATGAATTTCAATGGCTATTTGTGAAACCATCCAGGTATCCTTCTAGTAGTTATGGTTAGACAGATCATGTAAGAAATCTGATAAATGAAAACAATGAAAACAGAACTGTAAGAAGAATGAGTTGTAATTGATATAACTAACTTGGATATATTGACAACTATTTTGTGATGTTGTCTTCAAGTTTTCTAAATAGTTTGAAAGCATAAGATGCAACTTCAACAGTGGGTGGACTTCTTTTATAGTTTTTGGCACTTGAATTTAATTGGTGGACATGGATGCACATGGATTGTAATGACTTCATTTCGAATGTGTGGTCTGGATTTAATTTGATGTGATCTAATGGTTGGGAATTGGTTATTTGTTGATCCATGTGCTTTGATCTATTTTAATGAGAAATAGAGTGAGTTGGGTGTCATTTATTGCAGTTATTGGGTCTGGGTGTCATTTATTGAACAAAGTGGGTTTAAATGTTATTGGGTTGGGTGTCATTTATTGAACATAGGGTGTTTAGTTGTTGAACAACATAGCAGTTATGGTTGACATACATTCCTTTTTGTTAGGTGCAAGTAGGCATATTTATTTGGGATGCAAAGCTGTGGTTCTGATGAGTGGGGGTTGAAGTGACTGCTGCTTTGTACTTCTGGAATAGACCATTTTGGAAGCCTTTATGGTTTTAGCTATTTTCTAGTTGGGTCAATATGGTTTGCAGTCTTAAGTAGTAAAATACTATTTATGGACAGTTGTGGGCCCAGTCAATGTATGGGGAAATTTTGGACATAAATTAATACTTATTTATACTTTATGTCATTTATTTTTGTTTAAATATTGGTTTCAAAAGTCTCAATTTATGGTGGTTTGGTGGGACGAGTACTATATCAATTACCGGTCCTTGCACAACATTAGGAATCTCTCCCCTAATCCTTCTTCAAGTTTTTATACACATTTAACAAAGTACTAGTTTTTATACGCATTTAATGTCCTTCCACGTGACAAAGTACGATGAATACAATAAAGAGTGATGTCATCTCGTATATTTTACATGCAATACAAGTAATCCTTCTAGTTTTTATACACATTTAATTCCATGTGCATAGATAAAAATATATCTAATAAGTTTTTTTGCGGAGAAATATTTTGCAACTCAGTATCATTTTTTAATTTTTAATTTTTATATATTAACATTTAGAGAATAGTCTTTTAAATTAATCACATTTAGAAAATAGTCTTTCAAATTAACATTATTACTTTAAATATATTAAGTATCAAATTGAAAAAAAATATCCTAAAAATATAATCCTTTCATATATATATATATATATTTTATATATATCCCATAAATTGATAATACGTAATAGTTCATCTATTCTATTTCACTACTTGGTAAATTTTACATTTGTTGGAATTCAGAGGCACAATAATATTAATTAAACACACAACAGAATAAATCAAGCACATAAACACAGTTTTTAACGTGGTTCACCCAACCAATCTGGGCTACGTCCACCAAACATAGGCATCAGGAATTTATTATTCAAACTGGAGATTACATAGTGAAATCCTCACAAAACTCTGACCCTCTCAGCAAACCATCCGAATGGTTGCCTGTTATATAGCATAGAAAATCTAACAGCCTCATTAACTCCCTCACATCAAATATAGGAGGCATTAACTCCCTCCCAACAACCTGGAGTTAATCTAGGACCTGAATTCTATTGTTGTCATCAACTGAGATTTTTCCTATTTTGCTACAAACAGAAAATCTCAACAATCTCCACCTTGACAACAATTCGCCTGATGCCCTGTTATTATTATTTTATCTTTTCTGCAAGCCAAGAGAAGCCAAACACCAGTGTAGCTTCTCTAACAAAACTGGTTTTGTGAACATGTCTGCACAGTTCTCCTTTGTATGCACCTTTTCAAGAGAAACTCCCCTTTCAGTGATAACCTGTCTTACAAAATGATATTTGATTGGAATATGCTTTGATTTACTATGATAGGCCGGATTCTTAGCCAAATGTATTGCACTTTGACTGTCACAAAGTAACCTGATGTTTTCATTTAACCTACAACACTCACTAAGCAAACCTTTCAACCAAACCGCCTCTTTGCAAGCATGCGAAGCAGCAATGTACTCTGCTTCAGTAGTGGATAAAGCAAAAATGTTTTGTAGCTTCGACATCCAACTTATAGCTCCACCTGCAAGAGTAAAGACGTACCCTGAAGTTGATCTTCTCTTATCCAAATCACCTGCAAAATCGGAATCAACATATCCGCAAACAAATTCACTACTCTTATTGTAAGAAATACAATAACTACTTGTGCCTCTCAAGTACCGAAGCACCCATTTCACTGCTGACCAATGTTCTTTACCCGGATTTGCCATGTACCTGCTGACAACCCCAACTGCATGTGAAATATCTGGTCGAGTACAAACCATCGCATACATTAAACACCCTACTGCATTGGCATATGGAATTCGAGACATATAATCCTTTTCTTCATCTATATTAGGACATAAACTCAAAGAAAGCTTAAAATGGGAAGCTAAAGGGACTGACATAGGTTTCACATTATTCATACCAAACCTCAAAAGTATTTTCTCAACATACTTCTGTTGTGATAGCCACAGCTTACCATTGCCCCTGTCTCTGAAAATCTCCATGCCCAAAATCTGTCTTGCCGCTCCTAGATCTTTCATATCAAACGTCCTTGCCATCTGAGTCTTCAACCTGTTGATTTCTTCAATGCTTTTGCTTGCTAAAAGCATATCATCAACATATAACACTAAGATAATGAACATGCCATTATTTAACTGCTTAAAATAAACACAATGATCATATTCACTTCTTACATATTTCTGACTCAACATGAAAGAATCAAACTTCTTATACCACTGCCGAGGCGACTGCTTCAGGCCATATAATGACTTCTTGAGCCTGGAGACAAATTTCTCATTGCGACGATGAACAAACCCTTCCGGTTGTTCAATATATATTTCCTCATCTAAATCACCATGTAGAAATGCAGTCTTAACATCTAACTGCTGCAACTCTAAATCAAGCAAAGCCACTAATGCTAACACAAGTCTAATTGAAACAATTTTTACCACTCATGAAAATATCTCATGAAAGTCTATGCCAACTTTCTGAGAAAAACCTTTTGCAACCAGCCTTGCTTTGTACCTGTCTTCTGTATCATTCACACCCCGTTTCACCTTGAACACCCACTTGCATCCCACAGTTTTCCTGCCTTTGGGAAGTTCAACCAGATCCCACGTGCCATTCTTACCTAAGGCCATCATTTCTTCCTTCATGGCTGCTTTCCATTTGTCACTATTTGAACCTTCTATAGCTTCCTGATAACAAAAAGGTTCATCATCATTAGCGATCAAAGCAGCTAAAGTAACATGGTCATCATACCTTCTCGGAGGACGTTTGATCCTTGTAGACCTCCTTAAGAATGTTTCTGGTGCTTCCACAATTGGCTGTCTATCATCTGTAGGAACTTCTTCATGATCGCCATCTGAGACCTGTTCATGACCTCCATCTGAACCCTGTTCAAAATCTGATTCTGAAACCTGTTCATGACTAGAATCTGAACTATGGTCGTTATGAATATCATTAGAAATGCTGTCAAACTGAATATGCTAGAAATCAGATACATCATCCTGTTTCAATCTACTATTTACATCTAACTGTACAAGAGAGGATTCATCAAACTTTACATCTCTGTTGATGATGATTTTGCGGGTAGTAGGATCCCACAATCTAAATCCCTTTGTTCCATCACCATAGCCAACAAAGACATACCTTTTCGATTTCGGATCTAACTTAGTTCGCTGATGTTTAGGCACTAGAGCATATGCATCACAACCAAACACTCTGAGTTTAGAATAGTCACAAGGGTGTCCTTTCCATACCTCTTGCGTAATCTTGCAGCCTATCGCCGTTGATGGAGATTGGTTTATCACATAACAAGCTGTTGCCACTGCTTCCGTCCACAACTCCTTTTGCAACCCGACGTTACTCAACATACACCTTGCTCTCTCTAGAAGAGTCTTGTTCATGCGTTCAGCAACTCCATTCTGATGAGGAGTATAAACCGTGGTCTTATGTCTTTCGATCCCTACATCCTTGCAATAGCTGTCAAACTC
Organism: Pinus tabuliformis; assembly: GCA_031772625.1. Lineage (NCBI taxonomy): Eukaryota > Viridiplantae > Streptophyta > Pinopsida > Pinales > Pinaceae > Pinus > Pinus tabuliformis. The sequence goes on along the minus strand of CM062810.1, from coordinate 942,518,042 downwards.
CTTGGAGGAAAACTCACCACCATTGTCAGTTCTTAAACATTTTATAGTTCTACCAGTGTTGTTTTCTACCAATGCACTAAACTGCTTGAAAACTGTAAAAACATCAGACTTCTTTTTCAACATGTAGACCCATAATTTCCGAGAAAAGTCATCAATAAATGACACAAAATATGACGAGCCACCAGGGAAAATTTTAAGAACCCCCCCTAAATTTATAAATATAATAAATGGGCGAATCTCCATGGTATATAGGAAAAATGGAAGGCGATTTTATCAATAATATAATATGTATATATAATTTTTTGGCGAATCTCTCACCGGGCATGGCGAATATTTTACTCAATTATAAAATCTTGTAAGATCTTGGCGAGTCTTTCACTAAATAATAAAACTTTGTAAAGTCCTAGTAAATCTTAGCATAGGCTACATGCTAGTTTAATTCCCCCATTTAAATAGGCTACATTCCAAGTGAATACCATGGGTCAATACCATGTGCCATTTTGGTGAATACCATGGGTCAATACCATGTGCCATTTTTATTTTTATTAATTCTAATATTAGGGTTAATAATGGTTTTTTGCATGGTATTAATAACAATCTAGTCCATGGTATTTGTCCCATAGTATTTTGGCCATAGGTTTCACCTAAATATAACCCATTTTTTGAGTGTTCGTAAATATAAGGTGACTTATGGAGTAAATATAAAAAATATTTTATTTGTTTACCATACCTCTCGTTTATTTATATTTTTATTAATTTACCATACCTCTTTTACAAATATGGTATTTGGCCCATAGGATTCACTTAAATAAAACCTCTTTCTTGAGCCTTCATAAATAGAACGAGGGGGTTATGGACTAAATATAAAAAGATGTTTTATTTATTTACGATACGTCTAGTTTATTTATATTTTTATTTATTTACCATACTTTTTGAGTAAGTATAAAAGTCGTTTTATTTATTTACCATACCTCCACTTTACTTATATTTTTCTTTGTTTACACCCTTGACTTATGGAGTAAATATAAAAAATGTTTTATTTATTTACCATACCTCTCATTTATTTATATTTTTATTAATTTACCATACCTCTTTTATAAATATGGTATTTGGCCCATAGGATTCAATTAAATAAAACCTATTCTTGAAAATGGGCGAATGGATTCACTTAAATAAAACCTACTCTTGAAAATGGGCGAATGGAAGGTTGTAAGTCCTAATTTCAAGGGTTAAATTTACCTTTTTTACCCTCTCCCTTAAAATAAGGTGGGCTATTTGAGGTGATTTGTAAAAATGTACTATGATACAAAATATTCGCCCACTAAAAATTTAAAACCCCTTAATTTCGCCAAAGGGCGAACATTCGCCCCTAAAATTATCCTTGCGAGCCACCATATGACGTTGTAGGGGCTGGACCCCAAACATCTGAATGGATATAATCAAGTATGCCTTTACTAGTATGTTTGCCTGTTTTAAACTTTTGTTTACTTTGTTTACCAAACAGACAATGTTTACAGAAATCCAATTTTCCAGATCTTAGATTAGGAAGTAACTTTCGGTCAACCAAATTTTTCAATCCTCTTTCACTCATATGCCCCAATCTTTGATGCCATAAGTGAATGAAACTACTGTCATGTTCAGACATAGACACATGATCTGACCCAGTTCTACCTTCTAACTGAAATAGATTTCCTACTTTCTTAGCTTTCATAACTAGTAAGATGCCTTTGTAAATTTTCATTACTCCACCTTGAATTACAGTTTTATATCCATTTGAATCAAGTGCTCCTAATGAAATCAAATTTTTCCTTAAATCTGGTACATGCCTCACATCTGTTAATATTTTTGTTGTCACATCAAACATTTGCAGTTGTATGCTCCCAATTCCCTTAATATTACATGTTACATCATTACCCATGTACACCACTCCATCATCAACTGATCTATATGTTTTAAACCAATCTTTATGAATACACATGTGGTTAGATGCCCCGGAATCTAACAACCAATGTTGATCATGTTTTGAAACATTAACAGACAATACCTCATCACTCATACCTGAACCAGATACTGAACCTGTATCTGTGGTGTTGGCTTCCTTCTTTTCTGTCGAAGAGCCTTCTTTAGCAGCCTGCTTTCGCTTCCAGCAATCCTTTTTCAGATGTCCAGCCTTGCCACAATGCCAGCACTTCACCTTTGGCTTCTTTCCTTTGGACTTTGAGCGGGAGTCGCTATGCTTTCCCCTGGAGTGTCTCTCTCGTGAGCGACCTCTGGCCATCATTACCTCTGATGTAGAGGTGTCTGCATTCGACCTCTTCCTCGTCTCCTTAGCCAACAAGGCTCCAACAACATCATCAAACTCAAGAATTTCTGATGTACTAAAGATTATGGAAGTAACAAAATGATCCCAAGATTTAGGCAAAGAACATAATAGAGTTATTGCCTTATCCTCTGAATCAAATTTCACATCTAGACTGTCTAATTGCACCAGTAAGGTATTAAAAACATTCAGGTGATCAGCAATTGAGATACCTTCTTTCATCCGCAAACCATAAAGTTGTCGTTTCAGGAGAATCCGATTTGTCAAAGATTTCGTCATATAGAGCTTCTCAAGCTTCGACCACAAGCCTGCGGCGGTTTTCTCTGACACAATGTTGAACAGAACATCATCCGCCAGACATAACCGAATTGCGCTCAGAGCTCTATCGTCCATCTCATCCCATTCATCCTCCGTCATGGAAGGAGGTCTTTTGTTTTTCCCCAACAGTGCTTTCGCCACACCTTGTTGAACCAGCAGATTGTGCATCTTCACCTTCCAGATCTCAAAATTATTCTTGCCATTAAACTTCTCAATTTCAAAACGGGCACTTTGAGTTTTCGCCATTTGATATCAGCAAAAAACCACAATAATCTCTAAAACTAACCAGCAATAAAAAAACTGCCTATGCCTTTCTGCCTTTTCCTTTAAAACAAAAAACTGCCCTTTGCACTTATTTAAAAAAAACAACTTTCTGCCATATGCACTTCTCAAAATAAGTAAGAGACGTCCTTTAAAAAAAAAACTGACTTATTGTTGTGCAAAAAATTACAGTATATAAAGACCACTGCCAGAAACAAAATTTTTTTTTGTGTTATTAACTTCTGTCTCAAACAAAAGAAATCTGCAATATTCATGCAGAGACCAAATGTTCTTCCACATAGACACGCAGGAATGCCGCTCTGGATAAACACTAACGTGCTTTCACGCCAAGGATTGTTCCTAAATGGTGACTTTGGTGCGATTTTAGTGTGTTCAATACTTCCCAAACAAAAAAAAGCTGTTATGAACCTGAACGCCGGCTATAAACCCACACAGAACCAATTGCACGCACACAGCAGTGATATATACCCACGCAGCAGTGAAAAAAAAAAAACCACGCTGTTCGCTGTTTGGAAACAATCTATCCACGCTGTTTTTTCACATATATCTGTGCTGTTGGTATAATATATATTAATGCAGGTTTTCTTAATGTGAATCTGCACCATTTGATAACAATTTCACGCCGATTTTAAACTACATATATAACCACGCATTCAAATATATATCAACGCTGTTTTAAAAAACATACCCATGCTGTTTTGACAACATATCAACACCGTTTTGAAAAACTATCCATGCCGGTTTCAAAAACGTAAATCCGCACCGTTATAACAAATGCTCACGCAGGTTGTGGTTTTAATTCATACCGTTTTCAATACACGCTGTTCTCCGCACTGGAATGGTTTGAAGAGCGCCCACCGAATCCAACGCTGATCAAGTGCTACCGAATTACTTTACACAGCGCACCTCCAATCACAACGCACAACAACGTATACGCAGCAGCAAACATCCACGATCACGCCAATCCACCTCCAGTATGCAAGTCTCAGCACCTCCAACATGCTCTGATACCAATTGTTGGAATTCAGAGGCACAACAATATTAATTAAACACATAGCAGAATAAATCAAGCACATAAACACAGTTTTTAACGTGGTTCACCCAACCAATCTGGGCTACGTCCACCAAACATAGGCATCAAGAATTTATTATTTAAACTGGAGATTACATAGTGAAATCCTCACAAAACTCTGACCCTCTCAGCAAACCATCCGAATGGTTGCCTGTTATATAGCATAGAAAATTTAACAGCCTCATTAACTCCCTCACATCAAATATAGGAGGCATTAACTCCCTCCCAACAACCTGGAGTTAATCTAGGACCTGAATTCTATTGTTGTCATCAGCTGAGATTTTTCCTATTTTGCTACAAACAGAAAATCTCAACAACATTTTATTATAAAAACTTTCTACATTTAAAAAATATACAATACTAAAATTAGTTTAATAGTTATTATTAGTTCTTACCTATAGTAACAAGACTCTAGTAATCGATATGCGGGTTGACCATTATTAGTTTTCATTAAAGTATTTTTTATTTTAAAAAATTTCCAATTTTGATGAGATATTGTAATTTAATTAAACAAATTGATTAAAATTAATATATATATATATATATATATATATATATTATTAATTTGATAGTTATAGTCTCTTAGAGTTTCCAACCCAATCGTATCAGAATTTGTTTTTTCATTTATATAACTAAAAGACTATTTCTTTCCGGTCAATCATGAGGCCAAGGGCTTTAATCGACGCTCTGAGCTAAAGGATGGGGTATAGTATTCTCTGTAGACAAATCCATGACGTGGATAGAGGAGGCTGAGGAGGAGAAATCCGTGACAATGGGAGTGTGATGATAAAGTAAATTGGGCTGAGAAGTGAAGGAAGGCCAAAGTATTATAGCCATTGTTGTCATTGCAAGTTCATTCGCTAGTAAATTACAGAGTAACGTGCCTTCCTTCCTGCTGCAAAATAAAATATTAAAGCGTTTCCAATTAAGCATGCACAATAAACTAATTTTGCATACATACGCATGTGCCTTCTTTTGAAATGAAAAAATGTAGGCATTGCCATTCCAATACTTGATGCCTCGACAATCAATCACTGCACCAAAAATGAAACATGAAAATGGAGATGAACAATGAATGCCTCACTGTGATTATTTGTGGAGAAGAAAGACCCACATTTTCTTGGTTTCGTGGATCACATATATCTATATTATACTCGAACTAATTACTAATTCTTTCTTCCTCGGAGACTTAGCAAGTAAAAATGATGTGTAAATGTGGTCCTTCTGCAAGAAGGAGAACGTACCTTACCCTGCCATACCATTTGTGTTTTAGTATGAAACAGTAAATTATGAGGATAACATCCGTATGTATATATTTCACACTATAGTGAGTCCTCCTTTATTCGTTATCACCCAGAAAATTTGTAGGTTAGCATTTTCCTTTGGGTTAGTGTTTTATATTATAGTATTCAAAAACAAGTTTTGTCTTTTTAATTTATTTTGGTAAATGTGTAAAGGTTTTGTTATGATCTCTTAGAGATCAATTTATTGGTCTTTGTAAAAAATTGTAAGATTTCATTATTAATGTAATTATGTTATTAATGTAATTATGTTAGAGTGTGTGAAAGGGGATGTAAAAATAGTTATGGATTCTGTAAATATTGAGTTAAGTCTAGGGTCGATCACTCATACAAGATCATGAGTGAGGTCATTGTGAGTCTTGTCTTTTCATCATTGGAACAAAGTAGTGGGGTCAATTCATTCAGTTAGGGTGTCAATGTCATTAGTTAATTGTTTTCCTTGGTGAGAGACCCCAACATCCAGTCAAACATATGCAAGTGGAAAGTCGCTAAGTTTTGACATTGTGCTTATGCTATGAGGGGTAACTTTCAAGAACAGAGGTTTGTAGCTTGAGCACAAATCTTTAAATAAGTTCCTAAAGTTGTACAAGATGTCTTCCACCTTCTCAACACTTTCATAAATCTAGGGAAGAGCTAGAAGTATGAGAACCATGGAGTTGCTTCACTTTTCTACACTTACTTGCAATGCTTTTTTTACTATTTTGTCATCATTTAAAAAATTGATTTTTGACCAAATGGAGATGAATTTTGAAAGAGTGTGGTTTTTATTAAAAAATGAGCTAAATTACAATAACCTCCTTCAATTTTATAATAGGTGTCATATATTGGAATATTTGAATGAATCATTACAACTTATTTTTCAGATTTCATTATTTCCACTTTTAGTCATGATCTTTGGGAGCAGATTACGGGGACATGGAGAAGAATTTACGAATAGTGAGAGATGTTTCTCTCAAAAACAAGTTCATAAACAAAAACCTCCTTCATTTTTGTAACATATATCATGATTCGAGAGATACGATTCAATATTTGAGCCTTATTTTCCAAAAAATTGGTCCCTATTTCCTAGGAGGCAGATTCTAAATCTAATGTAACTGACTCTATCTTTGGGAAATGGTTTAGCTCGGCACCGTAAGTTTAGGTATGCGATAATTATATATATTTAATGAAATTTAGTGTGCAAAAGGATGTTTGGTCAGGTTTGAGAAGAAAGAAAATTGTGTGCATTGTATTTTCTTGATTTCCGAGTGAATGAAAAGACATAGGCCAAATTTTATAGGGATTCCTTCGTTAGTTTCTTTGAATATGTTCTCCTTGGTTTTGTAAGTTATCTTCCGTATTAATAATGCTTTGAAATGTGTCCTCTTTTTTATTTGAACAAAGATATTGACTCAGGATAAACTTCAAATAGTGCTATGTTTCATTTTGCTAAACATTTATGTTTTTTTCTATAATGACATTTATACTTCATTATGTTGTCTGATGCTATGTATGTCATTTTCCACTTATTTTCACTCACCCTCCTACAATGATTTTGAGTGAAAAATGCCAAAAATACTGCCTACCTTTCCTATGTAGAAGATCCCTTTTCCTCTTCATCCTATCACTGGAAATAATCAATTTATATGACCGTATTGCCCAATGGATCTGTCTTCTTTCCTGCCATAAAACCCTTAAAACTTATACCCACTAAGCACCATAACTAGCCTAATATCAAGGTGATTGAACTTTTCAGGAAGAGAGATTCCTATCTGAAGTTGGAAGGGCTAGATTCGAAATTCCAAGTGGTTTGTGGTTACCTTTGAGCTTCTATTTTTAGCATAGGGAAATTATTGATATCTAACATAGTGGTGTCATTGTGGGGAGTGAAAGGTTCCATCTTCCCTGGGAAAGAACCAATAAGTTTCATATTTGATTACAGATGGTGAACAGGGACTAGACACAACAAGGTTGTGCATTATTCACCGGGAAACTCCATTTCCAAATAGTCCTGAGTTTAGAGAATATATGGTGACTCCACTATTCAAAAAGATCAGAGTTTAAAGTGCAGATCTAGTTGGCTAGCCAATCGATATGACAGGGTGTGTTGAAGATCCTTTGTGTATTGAAGGTTGTAGAGAATATTTTGATATGTTTGATGACAATCAAGTGCAAGAAGCTTTCAAAGTTTTTTTACTTAGTTATTTAAGATTATGCAGATGTTCTGAGGATAATAGCTATTTTTTAGAATCATGTGTTGAAAAAATTGAGAAAGATAGTAAGAACTAATAATGGTCAACCCGCATATCGATTACTAGAGTCTTGTTACTATAGGTAAGAACTAATAATAACCATTAAAATAATTTTAGTATTGCATATTTTTTAAATGTAAAAATATTTTTATAATAAATTTAAAATTTACCAAGTAGTGAAATACAATAGATGAACTGTTACGTATTATCAATTTATGGGATATATATAAAATATATTTATGAAAGGATTATATTTTTAGGGTATTTTTTTCAATTTGATACTTAATACATTTAAATTAATAATGTTAATTTGAAAGACTATTTAGTAAATGTGATTAATCTAAAAGACTAAAGTTTGATAATGCTCATTTGAAGTCATGGTTTGACATAGTGAATACATATGAAAAATTTATCCATGATGAGGCAGTCATTGGATACATTGAGGATCATCGAAAAAATCATGTCTTTTATGATCCTATAGCTCATTATATGGAATATTTTTTTAGCTTGTATTTTCAATCATGTTTTCAATATGGAGACCAGATGCATCATGATTTTCCACCACCATTACACTATCCAATTTTCATATGGTGTGAGCGCAGTCAAGCACTCTACTTATTTCAGTAGCTACTTAATTGGCTTCACTGGAATTTTTGTATCTCTTGATTTCAGCAGTTCTTCAGCAGGTTAGAGTAGGAAATGGTGTGCCAATAAGCTCAACACTCTGAGCATGTTTTGTAGCAGTTTTCAGTTCCAGTTTTCAGCAGTTTCAAATTTTAGTTCATAGCATGCACATTTCTGGTGTACAGTTCAGTTTGGATTTCAGTTTTGGTTCTCAGGCTTGCAGAGTAGGAACATGTTGCATGACTAGGAGAATCCCAATAGATCAGGCTACTAGTCTATGGTTTTCTTGGCACCTCAAAGGGAATATGCCATCCCCATTGGAGCCAATGTTAGTGTCCTATATTATAGTAGTCAAAAACAAGTTTTATCTTTTCAATTTGTTTTGGTAAATGTGTAAAGGTTTTGCTATGATCTCTTAGAGATGAACCTATTGGTATTTGTAAAGAATGTAATATTTCATTATTAATGTAATTATGTTAGAGTGTGTGAAAGATGATGTAAACATAGTTATGGATTCCCTAAAGATTGAGTCAAGTAAGTCTATGGTCAATGTCTTGTACATGATCATGACTGAGGTCATAGTGAATCTTGTCTTCTCATCATTGGAACAAAGTAGTGGGGCAAATTCATTCAGTTATGTTATCAACATCATTAGATAATTGTTTTCCTCGGTCAGAGTGTAGAAATTCCCACTGTAGATCAACAGATTATGCAATATACTAAAGCAAAATACAATATCTACTTCTACAACAAACTTGCGGAAGCTTAATCGAATTTGAGCAAGATCAAATAGAACACATATAACAGATGAGAAGAAATCAATCACACATGAACACAGAAGAATACTCTGGGGAAAGACTCAACTAAAAACCCTGATCTCTGTATTGTCATACAAGTGCAAATATGTTCAAATTACACAAAGAATCAACTCACAAGCTATCTTGCTCTCTCTGCAATCGAAAAATATAGCTCACAGACTGAATAGACATAAGATATGCCTTCCCTTGGCCCTTCAAGCCTCCTATTACCTTGTGCAGTTTTACTTGGGGTCCAATGCTACCACCTGTGTGAATTGGCCTCATCATACACTCACCAAACCCAAAAGTAACTACGTAATATCCAAGGAATGAATTCCTTCTGCATGCAGGAGATATCCTCCATGGAATATTCCTGCAACTGATAGTACACTATCCCATCATCTGATCTCAATTGGGTCTCTGTTTGAACTGACATGCATGAGTTATTTATGAGAGAATATTCAGTTATCTGAAGTGCAGCAGTTACATGCATGCATGCATTAACTAGCTGAACTCACAATTAGTTTAACAAACTATTTGACCTAATCTAACTGGACTTAACTCAGTTAACTGAGCTAACTAATTACAAATCAAATTACAACTCATCCTTATCCCTTTAACTAAGGGATAAATTCCTCAATCAATGGGATAACTGTTGTGTTGGAAATAATACTGAGAGGGGGGGTGAATCAGTATTATCAGATTAATCAAACTTTTTTAAATGCTCAGAAACATATACGCTACTTCAGTTAAGTGAACCAGCGTGTACACGCTACTGTGACGAAGTAAAACAGCGTATAACAAGAAAACTCACAATTTAGTTAGCTTATTCTTCAATTAAGTGCATCAGGACATTATTCACCACATTAACAGTAAACATGTGCAGTATAACAGAACAGATAAAAAGCCACACACATGAACACCAAGATATAAGGTGGAAACCCAATGTGGGTGAAAACCACCTGCTGCAAGTTGTCTCTATCTTTCTTTAATATGAAACTTCAGTTTACAGTCTTTTGTACTGGTGCAGCCTTATACCAGTACGCAGGCTACAACCTGCAGAAGGCTACAACCTTCTCTCGTTCTCCAAACTTCCTTGGAAGGGAGCTCCAACCCCCTTTGCTCTTGTACTAGCCAAGATACTAGTACGTAGGTGCTGACCTACAATCTTCCTTCTTTCAGGTATCACTTTTCATACATTTTCAGACTTGGATATTCCTGAAGCACAACATTACAATCTGAAGACCACAATTCATTCAATTTCCACAACAGATCATTGAAGCATAAAACAACCAAACTTTGAATCACTGAACCACTGAACCCTGTCAATCACCAGTTACCAGAACACAGAGCAGACTACAGAACTCTGCAATAATAGTCAGACCCCACTGTAAACCCAAAATCAAGCTTCAAAAGATATACGCTACTTCAATGAGCAAAACCCGCGTATACACGCGCTTTTACCGAAGCCAACCTGCGTACAGATCTAAAAATAAACTTTCTCAATTTGCAGCTGTACGAGACATTAGTTAGACCCAGAACGTAACATTGCGACAATATGCAGATCTAGAAATACGCATAATCAACCATATCATGATAGTGCATTTCAAACCATTAGATCCCGATCTATCCTTAGATCTAGTCTTCCATCAACCAATGTGATCTCTCCTTGGCTTAGATCAAGCAACTCAGAACCTGCATATCAGATCTCTTTCTCTCTTAGATATTCAAGCCTTGTCGAAAGATGATTTTGCCTAATGATTTTCTTCTCCTTATATAGTCTTAGGCCTAGCTCAATACCAAGAGCCAAAACCATAGTAACACAATACCATCAACTTTAAAACTAGGGATCGACATGCCCGTCGAGACATAATGGTCCGAAATCATAGGCACAACTTCCAAGGACTAACCACCATGGACCAAAGGAACCTTTCCACATACACGCGCTTTTTCTGAATCGAACTAGCGTGTACACGCGACTTGGGCTTAACGAAACGGCGTGTATGAGCTTCCTTGGCATGCTGTACTGAGATCTGTCTTCTGATTAAGTTGCCATCACCTGTACCAACCTCTGAGTGAGTTGCCATCAAGGACAACACTTAAATCATAATGCCAACAATCTCCCCCTTTGGACTTGATGGCAACCACCACACCAAGTCACTCTCCCCCTTTGACATCAAGGGCAAAGGGCTGTGCTCCCCCTGAGGACATGCTGATACCTCTGCTTGGCTGTGCTGACTCGTGCTCCCCCTGACAGTAGGCCAGATCAGCAAAAGATGTTCTTCAACAAGAACCAAGACTTATACACCATAAGGGACCGTCCTATCACCAAAAGACTCAATACATACATCCATACTCCCTACCAAGAGGGGACATATCAGAAACAACCAATTATATTACAGCATTCATCCCAGGCATAGTGGGGAAACCAACATAGGCCGTTACATGACCTTGACACCATAAAAGAAATATGACAAGAGAGATACATGACATAGAGACAACAGATCTAGATCAAGACTTAGGAAAGGCACCAGCAGCATCTGATAAACATCTTGTTAGATCAGCAACCAGGATTTCTTTCTGAGCTCCTTCTCCTGAAACCAACGACCAAAACATCTGAATGCCAACAATGCTTTATGAGATTTTTAAGCTGCTCCCCCTGAACCTGTGCCTGTTGCACTCCCTGAAACTGTGCCTGAAGAATTCTGACATTCCCATTGCTGTTCAGAACTCCAGAGTTTTCCCTTGCTGTTCAGAACTTCATATACGCGATTTTTCCTGTATAGAACAGCGTATGTACGCGGATATACTTTCTGCAACAAGCGTCCAACATATACCGACTTACCCATCATGAAACCGCGTGTATACGCGCATATCCCTTCCGTAACCTGCGTATACCAACTTTTCTGTAGAACAAACAAACTTCAACAACAGGATGAAGCATCAACTACTCCCAGCTTTTGTCTGAGATATTCAAAAGTTTCCCTGGGCAGTGGTTTTGTGAGAATATCAGCAACTTGCTCCTTAGAAGGAACATACTCCAACTTGACCTTCTGCTCAAGCACTTGTTCCCGAAGAAAATGGTACTTGATTGGTATGTGCTTGGTCTTTGAGTGCATGACTGGATTCTTTGAAATGCTGATTGCACTTGTATTATCACATAAGATAGAGACAGGTGGAGTGCAAGTGATTTGAAAGTCCTGCAAGGTCTGCATCATCCAAAGAAGTTGTGTGCAACAAGATGCTGCAGCCACATATTCTGCTTCAGCTGTAGATAAGGCAATCGAACTTTGTTTCTTGCTGAACCAAGATACTAATCTGGAACCCATGAAGAAAGCACCTCCACTTGTGCTTTTCCTATCATCCACACTTCCAGCCCAATCTGCATCTGTGTAAGCATGAAGAGTGAGATCTGTATTTCTAGGATACCATAAGCCATAGTTTTGGGTCCCTTGAAGATATTTGAAGATTCTTTTGACTGCCTGAAGATGAGTTTCCTTTGGGTTGGCTTGAAATCTTCCAACCATTCCTACTGCATGTGTAATATCTGGTCGAGTACCTGTCAAATAAAGCAAACTCCCAATCATGGATCTATAAGTGGGTTGGTGAACTGCTGCTGATTCATCATTTGCACTGAGGCTGCATCCTGTAACCATGGGTGTACATACTGGCTTTGACTCTTCCATGCCATACTTCTTCAAGATCTGCTTGAGGTATTTGGTTTGAGACAAGAAGATACCTCCTTCATTTTGTTGGATTTGCAATCCAAGAAAATATGTCAATTCTCCAAGAAGTGACATTTCGAATTCTTTCTGCATAACCAAGGCAAAGTTTTGACTCATGGTCTCTTCATTGCTGCCAAAAATAATATCATCTACATAAACAACAAGAATTAGCAATTTGTTATTTTCAACTTTTATATAGAGATTGCTATCTGCTGATCCTTTTGAAAAGCCTTGTTGGTGAAGATATTTGTCCAACCGATAGTACCAAGCCCTTGGAGCTTGTTTGAGCCCATAGAGTGCCTTTTTCAATCTGCATACAAGGTTTGGATCATTCCCAAGAATGAACCCATCTGGCTGCTCAATATATACTTCTTCTTCTAAGTCTCCATTCAGGAAGGCTGATTTCACGTCCATTTGAAATACCTTGAAGTTTTGAAAGCTTGAGAGAGCAAGGAACATTCGGATGGCCTCTAGTCTTGCCACAGGAGCAAAGGTCTCTTCAAAATCTATTCCTTCTTGCTGTGCATACCCTTTACAAACAAGTCTGGCCTTGTTTCTAATTACTTCTCCATTTTCATTTAACTTATTCTTGAAGACCCATTTTGTTCCTATTACATTCTTATCTTTTGGTCTAGGAACTAATTCCCAAGTGTTGTTCCTTTCGATTTGCTCAAGTTCTTCATCCATTGCTTTGACCCAACATTCATCTTTGCATGCTTCTTTCACATTTTGTGGTTCAATGGAGGAGAGTAGAGCCAAGTAGCTTGAAGCTTCTGCAAGTGTCCTTCTTGTTTGTACTCCTGCTTCTTTCTGCCCCACAATCTGAGTTTCTGGATGATTCTTTTGGACATATCTGGATGGAGTCTTCTCTTCTATTCTTGTCTGCTCCTCTGGTTCTTCTTGAGATTCTTCTTCTTCTTGAGGTTCTTCTTCTTCATCATTTCGCCTTTGAGAGTAACCTTCATCTTCTTCAATGTCTTCATGATGAACTTGCCTAGGAATATATCCCTTCTCATCAACCACTATATCAATACTGTCAACAATTCTGCCAAGTCTTTTATTGTAGCACTTGTATGCTTTGCTATGTGGAGAATAACCAAGAAGAATGCCCTCATCTGCTCTAGGTTCAAGTTTGCCAAGTTGCTCATCAGTATTCTTAATATAACATTTGCTCCCAAAGATTTTGAAATGCTTCACGGAAGGAGTTTTACCACTCCAAAGCTCATGAGGTGTTTGAGTGCTGTTTACTCGGACATTTGTTTTGTTAAGAATGATAACAGCAGCATGTGCAGCTTCACCCCAGAAGGTTGCAGGAGTACCTGATTCATCGAGCATAGCACGAGCCATTTGTTGGATAGTTCTGTTCATTCTTTCCACAACCCCATTTTGCTGAGGAGTTCTAGCTGTAGAGAATTCTCTTCTTATCCCATGTTCATCGCAGAAATCAAAAAATTCATTTGATGTGAACTCCCCACCTCTGTCAGATCTGAGGCACTTAATTTTGTGTCCTGATTCATTTTCAGCCAATGCTTTGAAGGATTTGAATTTTTCGAATGCTTCATCTTTGTGCTTCATAAGCCCTAACCAAACAAACCTTGAGAAATCATCAATGAATAATATCAGATATTCTTCTCCTCGAGGTGTCCTTTTCCTAAATGGACCACATACATCTGTATGGACTAGCTCAAGAGGCAAGCTAGCTGATCCTTCCTTCTCTGGAAAGTTAGTTCTGGTTTGCTTTCCAAACTGACAAGATTTGCATATGGTGTTGTCTGGAATTTTGATATCTGGAAGATCGCGAACTGCCTGATATTTGCATGCTTTCCTTATTTGTGAGAAGCTTAGATGTCCCAACCTTCGATGCCATAACCAGTGCTCTTCATCCTTGCTAAGATAGCATTGTTGTTGTCCTTCTTCAAATATGTACAGATTATTTGGAGTTCTTTTGCCTTTGAGAACTGTTTTACCTGTATCAAGATCACGAACAAGACATCCATTCGATCTGAAAATAACCTCGGTTTTTTGATCACACATCTGGCTGACACTTAGAAGATTATGCTTCAATCCATCAACATACAAAACATTTCCAGCCTTGACCTTTTCTTTCAAAGGAGCAATACCTTTTCCTTTTATAGTTGCAGGAGTATCATTTCCAAAAGAAACTTTCTTTCCCTTTTCTAAAGTAGAATAAGATTCAAGTTTTTCTTTATCACCTGTCATATGTTTCGAACATCCACTGTCAATGTACCATAGATTTTCCTGTCCTTCTGCATAAAACGCTATCCCACATCTTTCTGTCTGAGGTTCTTTTATTCTCCATTTTTTGGTGCTCGTGGCTTGTTCCTTTTTCTCCTGAAACCTGCTCCTGCATTCAGATTCTTTATGACCAAAATTATTGCAAATAGAACATTCAACTTCATTTTCAAGAACCGAAAAGTTGTTATAGGTCCTCTTTGTAATCCCTGTCATACTTCTTTGTTTTTGAGCTTCCCTAGTCATGATTGTTTTATATGCAACACATTGAGCTGCTTTGTGACCAAAGTTATGGCAAGAAAAGCATTGTCCATTGAAGAAGCTTCTGCGGTTATTGAATCTACCAGCCAACTGATTGTAATTTCTATTTTCATCTATTCTTGTGCCAAACTGAGAAGATTTTACCTGTGGTTGGTTGTAGCTTTTGTTCACCCTTAAGAAGGATTGTCCCTGATAGTTTCTGTTTGTAATTCGTCCCTGCTTTACCTGATTATCTTCATTGTTCTTCTGCTCATTTCTTCTTGCTGCATCAAGATAACTTTTTGAGGTGGATGCTTGAGAGGTTTCTCCATTATAGCCCAAACCTGTCTTGTTTAGAGGAGACCGCTGCACATTGATAATCTCATCCAAAGTTTCAGATCCTTTGACAAACTTAAGATTAATAGCTTTTGTTTTCTCAATTTCTTTTCTGAGACCAACAATTTCACCTTCTAGTTTTTCAAGATGTTTTTCCTTTTCATCAATTTGAAATTGCAAAGTATCAATGATCACACTCTTTTCTTCTATGCATCTCTTGAGTCTAGTAATTTCATTATAGAGATTATCCACATCTACAGCATCCTCATAATCATCATCTTCAAATGCCATTAATAGCTTATATTTATTACCTTGTTCATCTTCATCACTGTTTGATAAGCCATCACTATCTTCATGGGTGTAGTAGCTTTTCTTATTTGCACTTTGTTTCTTATTCCATCTAGCAGGTTCTTTTCCTTTATCCTTATTAGGACATTTTGCAGCATAATGACCTACTCTTCCACAAGCAAAGCATTTGAAAGGTAGCTTACCTCTGAACCTTCCAGCACCCCTTTGAAGATTTCTGACAAAATTTGATTCTTCTTCCTCTTCTTCTGGAACATGGCTTGCTTCATAGTAATCTTCTTTTCTTGATGCCTTAAAAGCAGCTTCCCTTCTGTCTGATGGACCTCCCTTTCTCATTTCATAAGCAGTTAGAATTCCATGTAGCTGAGACATAGTGAGAACTTTGAGATTTTCCTTTTCTTCTATTGCAGATACTTTAGATTCAAACTTGGGGGATAATGATCTTAGAATCTTTTGAACTACTATAGTTTCTTTTATTTCTTCACCCAAATTTTTCATACAATTAACAATCTCATCTACCCGAAGAAAATAATTAGCCACACTTTCATCATTATACATCTTGAGGGTCTCATATTGAATCCTGAGAGTTTGAAGTTTAGCTTGCTTTACCTGTTCATCTCCTTCATAGCTAGTGATCATTTTGTCCCATATCTCTTTTGCTGATTTGAAGTGCATGACCTTCATGAATTCTGTTTGAGATATACTTCCTAATAGAGTACTGACTGCTTTTGCATTTGTTTCATATGCCTTTTTCTCAGCTGGATCTGTAGGAGTAGCTGAAGGAAAAGCATAGCCTGTTTCTACAATGTCCCAAACTTCTGTACCAAGAGATTGAAGATATGCAGTAACTCTTACCTTCCAATAATTGAAATTTGTTCCATCAAAAACCGGTGGCCTGATTGATGCTTCTTTCTCGTAGTTGCTCATGATGAATGATCTTCCTTCAAGCGATCAAGCTTCTCTGAAGGACCTGCTCCGATACCAATTGTTGGAAATAATACTGAGAGGGGGGGTGAATCAGTATTATCAGATTAATCAAACTTTTTAAATGCTCAGAAACATATACGCTACTTCAGTTAAGTGAACCAGCGTGTACACGCTACTGTGACGAAGTAAAACAGCGTATAACAAGAAAACTCACAATTTAGTTAGCTTATTCTTCAATTAAGTGCATCAGGACATTATTCACCACATTAACAGTAAACATGTGCAGTATAACAGAACAGATAAAAAGCCACACACATGAACACCAAGATATAAGGTGGAAACCCAATGTGGGTGAAAACCACCTGCTGCAAGTTGTCTCTATCTTTCTTTAATATGAAACTTCAGTTTACAGTCTTTTGTACTGGTGCAGCCTTATACCAGTACGCAGGCTACAACCTGCAGAAGGCTACAACCTTCTCTCGTTCTCCAAACTTCCTTGGAAGGGAGCTCCAACCCCCTTTGCTCTTGTACTAGCCAAGATACTAGTACGTAGGTGCTGACCTACAATCTTCCTTCTTTCAGGTATCACTTTTCATACATTTTCAGACTTGGATATTCCTGAAGCACAACATTACAATCTGAAGACCACAATTCATTCAATTTCCACAACAGATCATTGAAGCATAAAACAACCAAACTTTGAATCACTGAACCACTGAACCCTGTCAATCACCAGTTACCAGAACACAGAGCAGACTACAGAACTCTGCAATAACAGTCAGACCCCACTGTAAACCCAAAATCAAGCTTCAAAAGATATACGCTACTTCAATGAGCAAAACCCGCGTATACACGCGCTTTTACCGAAGCCAACCTGCGTACAGATCTAAAAATAAACTTTCTCAATTTGCAGCTGTACCAGACATTAGTTAGACCCAGAACGTAACATTGCGACAATATGCAGATCTAGAAATACGCATAATCAACCATATCATGATAGTGCATTTCAAACCATTAGATCCCGATCTATCCTTAGATCTAGTCTTCCATCAACCGATGTGATCTCTCCTTGGCTTAGATCAAGCAACTCAGAACCTGCATATCAGATCTCTTTCTCTCTTAGATATTCAAGCCTTGTCGAAAGATGATTTTGCCTAATGATTTTCTTCTCCTTATATAGTCTTAGGCCTAGCTCAATACCAAGAGCCAAAACCATAGTAACACAATACCATCAACTTTAAAACTAGGGATCGACACGCCCGTCGAGACATAATGGTCCGAAATCATAGGCACAACTTCCAAGGACTAACCACCATGGACCAAAGGAACCTTTCCACATACACGCGCTTTTTCTGAATCGAACTAGCGTGTACACGCGACTTGGGCTTAATGAAACGGCGTGTATGAGCTTCCTTGGCATGCTGTACTGAGATCTGTCTTCTGATTAAGTTGCCATCACCTGTACCAACCTCTGAGTGAGTTGCCATCAAGGACAACACTTAAATCATAATGCCAACATGTTGCATGTCCTCACATAGACTTCATGTTTGATTTTCTACAACTAATTAACTCAATTTGAATTAATTAATTATTTTACAAATAGCTGCTAAGATCAAATTCGAATTTTACTTCTCTATTTTAGTTCAGGGACTAACTAAAATAGGAAGGTATCCTGAAATGATATTTATGGCAGTTCTATTTTTTGCACTTCTATATTTAGCATTTCTTGTTGCTATTTTCAACACTCCTTCTCAACAAGAAAGGGATTATCAGTGACCCCAATCCTGTCTCTGTGGAACTCGAACTTGCATTTTGTCAATGCCTTTGTCAAAATATTTGCATCATGTTCCTCGGTCGAAACATACAACAACAACATGATCTTCTTGACGACACAGTCTTGAAGATGGTGATACTGGATATCAATGTGCTTGGACCTGTCATGAAAAACTGGATTCTCAGATAGTTTGATACAACTCTGATTGTCACAGTAGATCACAGTTAGATCCATTCTCTGACCAAACAATCCCGTTAGAATCTTCCCCATTTAAATGGCCTCACATGCAACCTGACTAACAGCCATGTATTCAGCCTCTGCTGAGCTAAGTGCAACTGACCTATGTTTCCTGTTGTGTCAGGAAACTGCAGCTGAACCAAGGTTGAAGATTCCTCTAGAAGTGCTCTTCCAGTTTGATGGACTCCCTGCCCAATTCGCATCTATGAAGCCCTGAAGCTTCACTCCCTTTGTCCATCTATACCACAATCCATACTGAGATGTGCCTCTGAGGTATCTCAGGGCATGCTTCGTTGCCTTCCAAAACAACTTGGTAGGCTGAACCATAGCTTGACTCAGTTGGTTCACTGCAAAGCATAAGTCTGGTCGTGTGTTCACTAGATATATAAGTGAACCCATAAGCTGCCGATAAACTGTAGCAGCTACTACCTCACCTAAAGTAGCATCATCCTTCCTCCAGTTCCCAGCTAGAGGAGCCTGCATGGGCTTGCACTTCTCCATGTGAAAGCACCTAAGTATCTCATTGGCATACTTGCCTTGAGACACAAATACTTCCCCATCTTTCTACTACACCTCCATGTCTAGAAAGTAGTGCATAAGACCCATGTCTTTCATCTCGAATTCTCTTGCAAGGTCCTCCTTGCAAGACTGGATCAGCTCATCATCACCTGTCAAAATCAGATCATCGACATAAAGAACAATGATCAATGGCTTACCTTCTACCATGATGTGGTAAAGGTTTGCATCTGCTTCACTCTGGGTGAAGCCCAACCCAGTGAAATAGCTGGCGATCTTAGTGTACGAAGCACGAGGTGCTTGCTTCAGCCCATACAAAGCCCTCTTGAGTCAGCACACATGTGACTCATGATCGAAGGTCTCGAAACCCTCTGGCTTCTCAATGTACACCTCCTCCTCAATCTTCCCATTGAGGAATGTTGTCTTCACGTCCATCTGATAGATCTTCCAACCCATCTAAGTTGATAGTGCCAACATCGATCTCATAGATGAGTACCTTGCTACAAGAGAAAAGGTCTCATTGTAGTCGATCCCCTCGACCTGTGAGAAACCTCAGGAAACAAACCTTGCCTTATGTTTCTCAACACTGCCATCAGCTACCTGCTTTACCTTGTAAAGCCATCTGGAACTAACCATTAACTTGTCTTGAGGTCTTGGGACAACATCCCACACACTATTCAGAATGATAGAGTCGTACTCCTTTATCATTGCATCAACCTAGATCGGTTGCTACACTGCCTCCTCGAATGAAGAAGGTTCAGATTCTACACACTCCCCAACCAGGGCCATGTACCCAGTGTACCTCTCGGGTGACCTCCTTTGTCTGCTCTGAGAAGATGGTTGTCCCACATTCTCCCACACATCCAACATCAACCTGTCAGTTTGCCTTGAGCATTTCCGCCCATCTCTGGAAGTCTCAGCATGAGTGGATGTCTCCACTCGTAGATCCTCTACATGCGGCTGCTCCGCATCAATCTGAGGCTCCTCCTCCTTAGGAACTAAAAGTTCCTCCTCTGCATGCAACTTGAGCTCCCTGTCAAGTGATACTAGCATGGCTTTCTGCTCGTTGAACTTCAAATCCCTGCATACCACTGTCCTTTGACTTGTAGGCAGGTGCACCCAATAGTTGTGGGGTGCATCAGTGTGCCCCACAAGTATTCCCAACTTAGTTGTTGGATCTATCTTCTTCTGGGCATCTTTGGTCACATGATAGTAAACTGATGATCCAAAGATTCGGAAGTGACTCACATCTGGTCGCTTCCCAGGAAAGGCCTCCGCAGGTGTCTTCATTCCCAATATACGGTGCGGGCTTCTGTTCTGTGATTATACAGCTATGTTGCATGCCTCAACCCATAAATGCAGTGGTAGGCTTTGGTCATGCAACATCGCTCGAGCTTCTCCCACAATCGATTTGTTCTTCCTTTCGGCCACCCCATTTTGTTGTGGGTTATGGGGTGCCGTCAACTCCCGTTTAATTGCTTCTACAGCGCAGAAGTCCTTAAACTGTTGGGAGACATACTCTCCACCATTTTCACTATTCAAGGCTTTTATTTTCTTTATATATTCTTTCTCTGCCAAGGCTTTAAAATCACAAAACCTCAAGAAGGTATAGTCCTTCTTTCGCATAAAGTAGATCCAGCATCTACGAGAAAAATCATCAATAAAAATGACATTGTACCATTATTTAGCGGTGGAGGCTGTAGAGAATGGTCCACAAACATCTGAGTGAACTTACTCTAGGATTGGTCTAGCTCTACTGTCTCTATCCGGAAAGGAAGATTTCGCATACTTACCCAAGGTACAACCTTTGCATGTATCCATCTACTCTAGTTTTCCCTTGGGAAGTCTGGTAGAAATTTGTTGCATGATCTTTAGGGCTCCATGGTGCAAGTGGCCCAATCTTATATGCCATAGCTTGCCAACATCTTGGCTTTGCACCATCTTAGCTTTGGAATTCAATGCAGCACAGTTGTCTACCTCCAGCTTGTAGATATTCTTTACTCGAATCCCAATTCGTTTGGTCTGTCGAGTGCCGATATGCCTCAGGAATACCATTCCTTTACTAAAGACTACATCATAGCCTTTATCTTCTAGCATAGCAATAGACACAAGATTCTTCTTCAGACCTGGTACATACTTTACATCAGTCAAGGTGAGAGGAGCTCCATGCTCCCTCTGAAACACAACCATACCTTCACCTGAAACATGGTACTTTCCATCATCACCCATCTCGATCCGCATCTGGAGATCCTTCTCCTCTAGGGTACTGAAAAGATTCTTGTCACCTGACATGTGGAATGAAGCTCCACTGTCCAGGTACCACACACATCCCACCATGGATGAAACCATGCATGCGATAAGAGAGAAATCCAACTCAAACTGTGAGGCCAGTGCCTCACCATCAGATCCCTTCAAGGATCCCTTCTTGGATTTCTTCTGTGGACAATTCGTAGCATAATGGCCCACTTCATGACAATGAAAGCATTACACTTTTGATTTGTCAAACTTCTTCCCACCATGGGAATAATTGGATTTGGGATGGGATGCCTTCCCTTTCCTTTTCCTCGCCTTACTCACTAAGGCTAGATTTTCCTTATCATCTTGCTTTGATGAGGATCCATCTCTGGTGCTTCTTCTTATCTCCTTCTGCATCAGATCGGACTAAAGTCGTTCTCAATTTGGCAGTTTTTCTCTTCCATTAACCGAGTCTTGGTAGCTATGCCAGCTCTTAGGAAGACTGAGGAGTGCAAGACTCACCATTTCATCATCAGTTGTCCTGATCCCTACACTTCCAAGCTCATCCCTGTAAGTGGTGAGCTTGTTCAGATATGTAGAGATCATGTCGCCCTTTTCACACTTGATTTTCTAAATCTTGTCTTTCAGCGCTAGATTCCTCTGATCTTCGTTGTTCTGATATAGCTATTTCAATGTTTTCCACATCGAAAATGGTGTCTCCTTCCCATGGAGGCTCGAGAAAATGTGGTCTCGAACTCCCTTCAGGAGGATTCTCCTTGCTCTAGCCACACATTTCTTCCATTCTGCCAATTCTGTAGCATTAGCTGCTACCGAGTTGGGGACTTTTTGATCAATGAAGTCCTTTAGACCATTGTCCTCTAATACTACTTCCATGCGATCCTTCCAAGCTATATAATTCAAGCTGCCATCAAGGGCATACTCGAGTCTTAAACCGCTGAATGCCATTGGTGAAATTGAGATGTGATAAGAACTCAATTTATATAATCAAGAACTTGAAACTTCGAACTTATCCCTTCTTTGGATATTGTTCTTTGCTTTGATCACCTTTGCTCTGATACCATGTAGAAATTCCCACTGTAGATCAACAGATTATGTAATATACTAAAGCAAAATACAAGATCTACTTCTACAACAAACTTGTGGAAGCTTAATCGAATTTGAGCAAGATCAAATAGAACACATATAACAAATAAAGAGAAATCAATCACACATGAACACAGAAGAATACTCCGTGGAAAGCCTCAGCTAAAAACCCTAATCTTTGTATTATCATACAAGAGGAAATATGTTTAGATTACACAAAGAATCACCTCACAAGCTATCTTGCTCTCTCTGCAATCAAACAATATAGCTCATTGTTTGAATAGACACAAGATATGCCTTCCCTCAGCCCTCCAAGCCTCCTATTTTCTTGCGTAGTTTTCCTTGGGGTATAATGCTGCCACCTGTGTGAATTGGCCTCATCACACACTCACCAAACCCAAAAGTAACTGCGCAATCTCCAAGGAATGAATTCCTTCTGCATGCAAGAGATATCCTCCATGGAATATTCCTACAATCGATAGTACATTGTCCCATCATCTGATCTCAACTGGTTCTCTATCTGAACTGACATGCATGAGTTATTTATGAAAGAATATTCAGTTATCTTAAGTGCAACAATTACATGCATGCATGCATTAACTAATTGAACTCACAATTAGTGCAACAAACTATTTGAACTAATCTAACTAGACTTAACTCAGTTAACTGAGCTAGCTAATTACAACTCAAATTACAGCTCATCCTTATCTCTTTAACTAAGGGATAAATTCCCCAATCAATGGGATAACTGTTGCATGTCCTAACATAGACTTCATGTTTGATTTTCTACAACTAATTAACTCAAGATGAATTAATTAATTATTTTATAAACAACTACTAAGATCAAATTTGAATTTTACTTCTCTATTTTAGTTCAAGCACTAACTAAAATAGGAAGGTATCCCGCAATGCTATTTATGGAAGTGCTATGTTTAGGACTTCTATATTTAGTGTTTCTTGTTGCTAATTTCAACAAAGAGACCCCAACATCCAGTCAAACATATGCAGGTGGAAATTCGATGCATTTCTATTATGAGGGGTAACTTTCAAGGACAAAGGTCTATAGCTTGAGAATAGGTGTTTAAATAGTTTCCCAACATTGTAAATGATGTCTTCTACCTTCTTGGGACTTTCATAAATCTAGGGAATGGATAGATGTATGATAATCATAGAGTTGTTGTGCTTTTTGACAGTTGCTACGTTTTTTGATTGTCATCATTTTCAATATCGGGTTTTGACCAAATGGAGATGAATTTTGAAAATGTGAAAGAGGTTTTTATCGAAAACGAGATGAGTTACAATATCCTTCTTCATTTTTGTAACAGGTGTCATATATTAGAAGGTTCGAATGAATCATTACAACTTATTTGTCAGATTTCATTATTTCCTATTTTAGTCATGGTCTTTGGGTGCAGATTTTGAGGCACTAGAGAAGGATTTTTTAACACTAAGAGAGGTTTCTCCCAAGCATAATTTCATCAAAAAAATAATCCTTCAGTTTTGTAACATATATCATGATTCAAGAGATATTATTTAATATTTGACCCCTATTTTCCAGGAATTCGGTCCCTATTTCCTAGCAAGAAGTTTCTAAATCTAATATAACTGACTCTATCTTTGAGAAATGGTTGAGCTCGACCCCTAAGTCCAGGGATGAGATAATTGTATATATTTAATGAATTTTAGTGTACAAAAGGTCGATTTATCATGTTTGATAATAAATAACATTGTGTCCATTGTATTTTCTTGATTTTCTAGTGAATGAAATGACATAGGGTGAATTTTATAGGGATTCCCACATTAATTTCTTTGGAGATGTGCTTCTTGGTTTTATAAGTTATCTTATGTATCAATCATTCTTTGAAATGTGTCTTCTTGTTTACTTGAACAAAGATATTTACTCATATTTCACTTAAAATAGTGCTTTGTTTTAGTTTGCTAAACATTTATGTTTTCTTCTAGAATGAAATTTAGAATTCACTATGTCATCTGATGTTATGTATGTCATTTTCCACTTATTTTCTACTCACCATCCTATGAGGATTTTGAGTGCAAAACTGAAAAAATACTACTTACCTTTCCCTTGTAGAAGATCCCTTTTCCTCTTCATCCTATCATTGGAAAGAATCAATTTATATAACTGTATTGCCCAATGGATCTGTCTTCTTTCCTGCCAACAAACCCTTAAGGCTTATACCAATTAAGCACCATACCTAGCCTAGTGATTGAACTTTTCAGATAAAGAGAGCCCTCTTTGAAGTTGGAAGGACTATATTCCAACTTCCAAGTGGCTTGTGGTTACCTCTGAGCTTCTCTTTTCAGCCTAGAGAAATTACGGAGAGCTAATATAGTGGCATCATTGTCGTGGATAGAAATGTTCCATCTTCCCTGGGAAAGAACCAATAAATTTCATATTTCATTACTGACGGTGAATAGTGATAAGACACAAGAAGGTTGTGCATTATTCACTGGGAAACTCCATCACCAAACAACATTGAGTTCACAACATCTATGGCGACTCTGCTATTCAAACAATTCAAAGTTTAAAGTGCAGATCCAGTTGCCTAGCCAATCGAGATGATAGGGCATGTTGAAGATCCTTTCTCTATTGAAGTTTCTAGAGAATATTTTCGTATTTTTGATGAAAATCAATTGGAAGAAGCTTTCTTAGTTTTTTTACCTAAGTATTTAAGATTATGCAAATGTTCTGAGGAGAATAACTATTTTTTAGAATCATTTGTTGAAAAAATTTAGAAATATATTGAAGCCTTAGAGATTCAAATTCAGTCCCACAATTTCCAATGTCAAAATCAGTCCTTTGAGAACCTTTTCCCATCGAAACGATACGAGGTAGTGCTTCCCTATGATTTTTAGATTGATTAATGTTTTGATTTTAAACACAAGTTTGATAATGCACATTTGAAGTCATGGTTTGACATAGTGAATACATATGAAAATTTCAACCATGACAAGCCAACCATTGAATACCTTGACGATCATCGAACAAATCATGTTCTTTATGATCCTGTGGATCATTATTTGGAATGTATTTTCATCTTTTGTTTTCAATCATGTTTTCAATATGGGGACCAAATGCATCATGATTTTCCACCACCATTACACTGTCCAACTTACATATGGTGCAAGCATAGTCAAGCACTCTATTTATTTTAGCATCTACTTGATTGACTTCACTTGCATTTTTGTATCACTTGATTTCAACAGTTCTTCAGTAGGTTAGAGTAGGAAATGGTGTGCCACTAAGCTCAATACTCTCAGCATTTTTTGTAGCAATTTTTCAGTTTTAGTTTTCAACAGTTTTAAATTTCAATTTGTAGTGTGTACAATACTAGTGTACAGTTTAGTTTGGATTTCAGTTTTGGTTCTCAAGCTTGCAGAGCAGGAACATGTTGCAAGATTTGGAGAAGCCCAATGGATTAAGCTACTAGCCTATGATGTTCTTGGCACATCACAAGGAGGATCCCATCCCTATTGGAGCCAATGTTAGTGTCCTATATTATAATAGTGAAAAACAATTTTTTTATTTTCAATTTATTTTGGTAATTGTGTAAAGGTTTTGCTATGATATCTTAGAGATAATGCAATTGTTCTTTGTAAATAATGTAATATTTCATTATTAATTTAATTATGCTATATTGTGTGAAAGAATATGCAAAAATAGTTATGGATTCCCTAAAGATTGAGTCAAGTAAGTCTAGGGTCGATGTCCCATACAAGATCATGAGTGAGGTCATAGTGAGTATTGTATTCTCATCATTGGAACAAAGTAGTGGGGTTAGTTCATTCAGTTAGGTTTTCAACACCATTCGCTAATATTTTTCTTCGGTCAGATACACAAACATTGAGTCAAACATACGCAGGTGGAAATTCGCTACGCTTTATCGATGTGCTTCTGCTGTGACGAGTAATTTTCAAGGACAGAGGTTTGTAGCTTAAGAAAAAGGTATTTAAACATGTTCCTAATGTTCTAGATGATGTATTTTACCTTCTCTGAACTTTTAGAAATCCAGGGAATAGCTAGAAGTATGAGAACCATAGAGTTGTTGCATTTTTGGATAGTTGCTATGTTTTTTCACTATTTTTGTCATCATTTTAAAAATTGGTTTTTGCCGGAATGGAGATGAATTTTGAAACAATGAAATACTATTTTCTCAAAAATGAGGTAAGCTACAATAACCTCCTTCAATTGTGTAACATGTGTCATATATTGGAAGATTCGAATGAATCATTACATCTGATATTTCAGATTTCGTTATTTGTTGTTTTAGCCATGATATTTAGGTGTTGATTCCTAGGATATGGAGAAGAATTTTTGAATATTGAGAGAGGTTTCTATCAAGAACAAGTTGTTAAAAAAAACCTCCTTCGGTTTTCTAATATATATCACAATTCGAGAGATATGACTTAACATTTGACCCCTATTTTTTAGAAATTTGGTTCGTATTTTCTAACAGGCAATTTCAAAATCTAATGTAACGTACTCTATCTTTGGGAAATGGTTGAGCTCGACCCCATAAGTCTAGGGATGAGATAATTGTATATATTTAATGAAATTTAGTGTGAAAAATGTTGGTTGGTTAGGTTTGAGAAGAAAGAATATTGTGTGCATTGTATTTTCTCAATTTTCTAGTGAATGAAAGGACATAGGCCAAATTTTATAGGGATTCTTGTGTTTGGTTTTGTAAGTTATATTATATATCAATCATGCTTTGAAATGTGTCTTATTATTTAATTATACAAAGATATTGACTCATAATTCACTTCAAATAGTGCTTTGTTTCAGTTTGCTAAACATTTACATTTTCTTCTAGAATAACATTTAGAATTCATTCTGTTTTTCTGATGCTTCGTATGTCATTTTCCACTTATTTTATACTCATCCTCTACAATGATTTTGAGTGAAAAACTCCAAAATGACTACCTACCTTGCCCCTGTAGAAGATCCCTTTTCCTCTTGATCCTATGACTCGAAAGAATCAATTTATATGACTTTATTACCTAATGGACATGTCTTCTTTCCTGCGAGAAAACCCTTAAAGCTTATACCCATTGAGCACCATACCTTGCCTAATATCCAAGTGATTGAACATTTCAGACAAAGAGAGCCCTCTCTAAAGTTAGAAGGGTTAGATTCCAAATTCCAAGTGGTTTTTGGTTACCACTGAGTTTGTCTTGTCAGCCTAGCGAAATTACAGAGAGCTAACACTTTGCAAAGTATTTTCCTTTCCATGGCTATTCTCTGTTGGATTCAATGTATTGATTGATTCTTGAGAAACTTGTCATATAATAATACTAATTATTAAAATAAAAGGTGAAAATAAATACATTCATTACAAATGTAGGATAATAAGCATATATATTAGCACAACCACATTAATAAATGTGGTTGATATACATTGTAGGTTTATATCAGCCACATTTAATGTATAATGACATTGTCTTGTTTAAATTCAAATTTTATTTAACAATATGCCTTTAAGAGATATTAACAAAAAAAAGTCATACAAACTAAACTAGAACAAGAATGTGTTACCTGTAAATCAATTTCTACCTTAAGTACAAGAAGATAATTCCTATATTTATTCCAAGTTTGATAGTATGAAACATCACAATAGACAAGTTATAGCGAAAATGTCAAATTGACTATTCGGTGACAAAAATCACACTTTAACTTTCTGCTTCTAAAATAATAGCTTGGATGGAGTCTTCCATTGACCAAAACATTGAAGATTAAACAAAATAATATTATATATTTTACTTTTATCTTTGGGAGGATTTTATCTTTTATATGGTTTTTTGGTCAAACTATTTATATTTGTAAATTTCTGCGATCAATGTTCGATTTCCAGAGATAACGAATAACTATATAAATCAATAAATAATTATTTAAATTATATTATAAATTCATGTATAACTTGCATGCTTCTATTTCGGATGTTTCCCTTAAAATATTTTCCCAACTTTGAAAACCATTATATAAGAGATTGCAAACCATTACACACTCACTACATAAGAGATTACAAGGAGAAATTGTTTCACATAATAATTATGGAATGATTGATGGAGATACCATTTCATGAACCCAACCTAACATGAAAAAGTGTTAAAAAATGACAAATTTACACACAACTCAAGCCAAACGCAATATGAAAAACTTAAAACCAACATTTTTGCGCATATCCCTCTGAATTGTTGCATGGAAGATGTTACTATCAATGAACACCCTTCAGAGATGGAAGGTAGAAATGGGGGAGAGTTATCTATTGCATGACTCATTCCTATTTCAAATGTTTACATAGCAATAGATGGAAAACCAGTGGGAAACAACATTCCCTACATGCCACTTGTATGGTGAAGGTAGATGAAAAAGCTTCGTAGGGCTGACCTTTCGTAGTCTGCTCTTCCCCACCGAAAGTCCACATCTCTAGAGCATATTTTGGTTTTCTATGAACCAAATAAGGTGCCCAACTTTGTGAAGGGAAGACACCCTTTCAATTCCATCAAATCTTTCACTGATTGCATGTACTCCTTGTTCAAAACCTCTTTCGCTTTGTATAGGGGTTTCTTCACGAGCTCTCTTGCGCTTGTGTTGATACATGCAAAGGCGATAGAATTTTTAAGTTGTTAAGTAATATACCTAATAACTCAAATAATTACCGAGAGGAAAAATAAAAATAACCAACAACAAGTATTTACATAAACAATACACATAAGATTTAACCAGGAAAACTAGGGAAAAACCCAACCCAATGAGATCACATTAACCTTGGCCAAAGCTCTAGCCAAGATGACCAAGTGATCCTTCACCACTCACCTCTAGGCATACCTTACAATGGAGTCTTCCCACCTTTTATAAGCTCTATTACATGCAATACCATGGGTATACTATACCATTTGCCCAAAACTGCCCTAGTTTAACCTAGTCAACCTTGACTCTAACCTCGAGTCAATTTACCTAACATTCCCCCCTTTAAACCTGACTTGGGGTTCCTTGACTAAATCAAGTGAAAAATTACCAAGTGAGTCAACTCCGCTCACTATGGCCCTAACCCCCTGGAATTTTTTTTTACCTAGGGTATCTTTAACCTGACATCCTCTTATCACTTAGGTTTAACCGATACTTTACTGGTGATTACCAAAGGATATTCATTCCTTACCAAGTCTTATAATAATATGCCCATTTACATACAATAAGCATTGTATAACTCCATTATTAAAAAAAAATCATTTACCCATGTCGTTGCTTTTATTTGACTATCCTATCATTTCTCATGGATCTCTCATGACCCATTTTCCATGAGCATACGTTGAACCTTCCCACGAGCCATTTCTGTTATGATCCACTATAAGAATGCCACATTGTCCTGCATGCGAGCATAAAATTTCTCTTTACAATGACCACGAGTCTCCCCACCAATCAAATCATTAGCATCATTTATGTATTCTCCATGGCCACCACGACCATGGTACCTTCGATGCATTTAGATGGTTTTCTCCAACTTTCTTGGTTCTCCCATTTCTATATCAAAACCTAATAGTCCCTTTAGGAACTATTTTCCCATTTCGATGCCCAACATACCTAGTTCGAGCAGTAAAACAAAAAGAACTTGACATTCGTTGGAAAAGTTGTCTGCCTAATCCGTCCTCCACATTGGATCACTTGCATGAAACTTACCAGGTTGGAATGACTCCTTTGATGGCGTCGACATGATCATCAATCCTTCCACCGAGATCCCATACCCGACCATTGACTGCGTTGCACATTGTTACAGGTAACACTAGAATGTTCATACGCATGTGACAAAGCGCTTACTGGATGGGTAACACTAGGAGCCCTATGCCCCAAGCCCATCACATAATATATTTCACCGTCGGGTTAAATATGTAGTAGATGGTGTATGTTGTGGCCTACACCTTATTCATGGGCTCTAGTCCCTGGAATAATTCATTGAAGGTGGCCTTGGTGCGATCCCCTTCACCGCACTTCATTACTCATTAAGCCACTATCAATGGATATACTCGTATCTATCTAGGGCCACCTCCCAGGAGTCAGTGGGCTCGAAAAATGATATAATCCCACTCATAAAACATGGATTAGACCTAAGCCATAACATCCCACTTATCGTTGTGGTTTCCTAGTCACCTAGCTTGGTGTTGTACTGTCCTCCATTTTCGACTTGGGACTCTTCAACCTCTTATGTTACGTACTATTAACCACATATATACCACTTATTATTACAAAGGGTGCCAAAGTACATGGTTCCCCAAACATCATAGTTGCATATCGCAACCAACAACGATGTGATCTCTTCATCAATTCACATTGCGTGTTTGAAAGACTTTTACGTGGATGCACCATTTGAGCCATCCACCATCTATTTGATGAAGTCAACATTTAGATCCAATAACACCATCCTTCGTCACTTGTCTCTTATTATATGCAGGCCATGCTGCATCTCCTTGTCCAAGGAGTTTGTGGGTAGCATCAATTCCAACACCACCAGCGGAGGTCCACGAGAGTTTCTTTGGCATCCCAGGGAACTCTCACGCCTTCATGTGGCCCTGCACTCGGCCTACTCACCAATCCGCGAAACCGGGGGTTACTGACCAAAAAATTCATCTCATCACCGAAGAAAAAAGGACTCCAAACATCGTTTAACAGGGAATTGAGATCCGTTTGGCGAGACGGTGGTTACTAGAGCCGCATTTCATCAGTTTACTGCACATTGCTATCTTCTGTCGTGTATTTCCTGGAAAATAATTTACAATTTCATTTCTTCTTAACAAATCCGCCATTTCGACATAACACCCTGATCTATCCAATCTGACACAATGGCTGTTGTGTTGATTCCCCTGCACCAGTGCTGTCGTATTCACTTTCAGTTCATGAATCTCCAACATTGAGACTTACTGGTCCCATGACATCATAAATTCAAATCCATGCGGCCACTTCTCAGAAACTCATTGTTTGACTATCGAGAGTACCACAGGCTACATGGCCGCTAGGTCCTCCACTGAGATCCCATGTCAGATTTCCGTAGCCTGGCGCCTTTGACTGTCATATTGAATCAACAGATCGTCCTCAGCCTTGTATTTAGCTGTAGCCATTGACAAGCCCCGACACATTACAGAGGCAGCGAAATCCCCTGGACGGGCTGAAGGTAACATGCATTTCTTGACTTCTAGAGCTATCGATTTCAAGACATTACTCTTTGCAGAAGCTACAGTAGCCATTTTGTGTTAGCCAAGAAGAAACAAAACCCTTCGAAGATTTAATTAGAATGAAGACAAACCTGACGAAAACCTGTCACCGATTTTCTTCCACCAGCGCTTCGAACACCGTCACCTTGTTACTATGACCCTTTTACCACGTAGAAGGATCCAGTAAATCCCTTCTTGACCTAGATCAAGCTCAAATGATCATGGATGTGCATCGATATAGGATATCTTTAGGGCTTTATTCATTAGACCATAAACCTTTGGCTACAGAAGTATCTCTTTGCAACCAATTCTTGGCTCTGATACCAATTAGTAATATACTTAAAGAACATAAATAATCAGCTAATTCTTGGCTCTGATATCAATTTGTAATATACTTAAGAACATAAATAATTATAATTAGTGAGAGGAAAAATAAAAATAACCATTAACAAGTATTCACATAAACAATACACACAAAATTTAATTAGGAAAATCTTAAAACCAGGAAAAACCCAATTCAATGGATTTCATTAACGTTGGCCAAAGTCCTAGCGAATATGGTCAAGTGAGCATTCACCACTCACCTCTAAGCCTACCTTACAATGAAGCCTTCTTGCTTTTTATAAGCTCCATAACATGCAATACCATGGACAATAATACCATGGGTATATTATACCATATGCCCAAAACTACCCTTGTTTAACTTGGTAAACCTTGACTCTAAGGCTGATTTAATTTACCTAATAGACATTAGCCTAGCGTAGAAGCCTTCAGAAGCGGTGGGTTGAATCAAGTGCGGGCATCCACGTGGAATATGAGTGGAATATACTGATCAACACACAGTTTCATTCTCAGACACTACACAAAGGTCGATAGAACTTCAAATGTTGATTACCCTACGCTTTCCTCTTCTTATATTTGATCGTACTCATAGAGGGTAAATTTGACAATGGGATTCATCCAAGGTCTGAGGATTTCTCTTTCCCAAACGAGGAGAACGGAATATTCGAAGGCTTAGTAGCCCCTTCAGGATACCAGCTAGAGCATTCATGAAGTGAAATATGCCAAGCATGTTGGTCATGGTGTGATTAAAAGTGATGGAAAATGTGAATCCTCCAAGGTCTAAGGATTTCTCTTTCCCAAACGAGGAGAATGGAATATTCGAAGGCTTAGTAGCCCCTTCACGATACCAGCTAGAGCATTGATGAAGTGAAATATGCCAAGCATGTTGGTCATGGTGTGATTAAAAGTGATGGAAAATGTGAACCCTCCACATCTAAGACGTGTTACCTAAAACATAGGATAAGAAACATGTTCACAAATCAAAACCACATTAATAAATGTTTTGTTGCAACACGTACATTCCGATTAACTTTATGAGATAACTAAAAAAAGGAAAATGATCAGATTCCAAAAAGTTAATAGGTGTATAAATAAATCAAATTTAAATTTAATAGGTTATTTTTTAGTTCGAAATTGAAAATATATTCAAATAATTTTCATATCATCCATTGGATAATGTATTATATGAAGAATATTCTCTTGAAATCAAATATTGTCGAGTCATTTATTTAAAAATCAAAATTTCTCAAACCCAATTGTATTATAAACCATGCTGAAGATGGAAATATAAATTTTTAATATTTTTTCACTAAGAATATAGTAAAACTCCAAAACAATTCATATCATATCAGTGATATTGCTTATATAGTAAGTTCTTAAAACGAATCGTAACAAAAGTTAGAATGAGACATGATTAGTAATTAAAACTAATGTATTACATACAATGTTATAAACGTTGAAGCATGAAATGGTTGTGGATCAAGCTATTATTAAACTTTAATAGCGTGATTTAATTTTATCATGTAAACAATGTTATTTAAGGAGTTTGTCCATTTCTTAGGTCAATTTCTTCAATATATGAAAATTTCAATCTAAATAAATAAGTTAGTGATTTTACGAAAGTTCCTCTCTTTATCGTCATTGTTAAATTACATATAATACAATAAGTATCTTGCGGAGTAATTTATATATATATTTTTAAAACCTGTCACTATAACGTAAGGATCCAGGCACTAATTGGATAATAAGTGATTAAATAGATATTTTCATCATCGAGAGTAATCTAACATATCTACATTGCGGCATTTGCGATTTGTTTTTGTAATGTGAGATTCAAGATATAAGAATTCAAACAACATTCACAAGTACTCTTGCACTTATCTTGTTACATGCAAAGGAAATGGCATTCCCATAGAAGCCTTTAGGACGCAACATGTTGAATCTAGTGTGGGCATCCACAGGCAATATGAGTCAAACTTCCTAATCAACAGGAAGTTGGATATCTTTCGTTCTCAGATGCCATACAAAGTCCAATAGAACTTCAAATGTTGATTACCCTACTACTTGCATGTTCAGTGATTCCATCCCCTATAGTCTGAAGAAGAAGGAATTGTGGATGAACTCATTATTAAGAACCATCTGACCATCTTTTTCTTCTATTTGATAGTTACTGATAGATGGTAAATTTTACGTTGGAATTCGTCTGAGGTCTGAGGATTTATCTTTCCCAAAACAAAATAACTGGATAACTGAAGGCTTGGTATCCTCTTCACCATCTTAGCTAGAGTGTTCATGAACTGAAATATGCCAAGTGCGTCAGTTATGGTGTCATTAAAAGTCATGGGGAATGTGAACCTGTAACATCCATGGTGAAAATTCCATGTAATAAAAGTTAATCAATGAAAAATAATAACCACGGTTGATGGGACACATATTCTAAGATGAATGTTGGACAAAGCATAGTGATGGGGATCACTGGTGATTGATTAATGGCTAAAGAAATTGGCAAAGGCAATGGAAAATGGTTTTGGAAATGATAAATGACATTTTGGTAAATTTATTTATGAAAATAACGAAAATTAGGAAAAAAGGAAGGTGAAAGGTCACACGTTACGTGAGAGGAGAAAAATGAATTAAAATAATGGAAAATGAATAAAATAAAGGCCTCATTAATAAAAAAGATTTTGAGGATCAGTTCATAGACTCTTGTTAGTTCAATTTTCGAGCTTCGTCTCTATTCTCTCTCTCTCTTACTCTTGGACACTTAAAGAGTTCTTGGAGCACTCTTGGAGAAGTGCGGCATACTTGTTTTTTGGAGAAAGAATATAAAGAACATAGTTACGGATCAAATGGGAACTATTACCTCAAAGCAGGTACTCAAGCCTAAAAATCCCAAAATAACATGAAAAAAAAGTGTTGATTCTGCATCACCATTTTTTTTAAGAGTAAATTTTCAATATTTTTTAAAAATAATAGTAAAAAACAATAAAAGCCATTTTGTTTGGTGCAAAAAACACCTTGAAATCGAAAAGTGTTGATGCTAAAATAACGTTGTTTGTTTGTTTGTTTTTTAGGGTACATTTTCAACATTTTTTAATAATGAAATTAAAATTAAAATATCATGACTCTGAAAATTTTTAAATTTCCAACGATTTTCAAGCATGACATTAACGATAAAATATCACATCTTTGAAAATCCTTAAAATTCCAATGATTTTTAAGCATGACAACAAATTTAAAATATCACTTCTTTGAAAAATCTTAAAATTCCAACAATTTTCAAGCATGGTACTAAGAAAAAATATTTATAACTAATTTCAACCATAACTTTAAAGATAAAATATCAGGAATTAACTTTAACCATGGAATTAAAACCAAAGATCATGACTAAAAAACAATCTTAAGTTTTCAAAATATTTTAAGCATGACATTATGGAAAAAATTTATGACTAAAAAAAACTTTAAAAATGAAGGCCTGAATGAAAGAGTTCTTATACCAAGAGTAATTTTTTTTTAAATGCTAAATGTTTAGTGATTTTAAAATCTTAGCCTAAGACAACTTGATAGATTGCAATTTTTTTTTTTAATCAACTATCAAATTGACGCGCAGTGTAGGTGAGCTCAACCCATTGTAATGAAAACTTAAAGACCAACGATGATATTAACACCCTACGTGGTAGACTCGATTCATTATAACGAAAACTTTAAAATCAGCTAACAAATTGCACATAATGGGATCGGGTTGCTAGACAAGCATCGACACAGACCCTACAATATATATATATATATATATATATATATATATATATATATATATATATATATATATATATATATATATATGAAAACAAAGATTCAAATATTGGAAAAAAAGTACAAATAATAACAAATAATAAAACATCACAAAAAAATTCTAATATAAAAAATATATAGTAATGACATAAGGAAAAACTATAAAATGTAAAAAGAATTAACCACACCATGTAAAATTTAAAAGAAAAGAAAAAAAAAAGAGTAAAAAAGTAAAAATAAATAAATAAATAAAGAAAATAAAATTTACGAAAATAAAATGCAACATTAAAAAAAATGAAAAACTTAAAAACAAAAAAAAAGTCCCGCCCTCCTCGAGGCCCAACCAGCTAGGGGTGACAAGGGGAGGATTGATGACAAAAACATAAATTAAATATCATAAAATATATAAAAATAAATAAATAAAAACCATAAAAATGTAAAAAAAAAATCATAATTAACTCGTAAAAATGAGAAATTTAAATATAAATAAAAAATAAATATAAAATATAAAAACAAAAAACAAAAAAAATTAAAAAAAAAATATAATTCAAGAAAATTTTTAAAAAACCACTTTTTTAAATTAAACATAAAAATTAAAAAAAAATAATAAAACATCATTTAAAACTTAACTAATTAAGAAAAAAAATTAAAATTAAAAGTAAAAGGGAAAATAAATTCAAAACAATTTTAGAAAATAAAGGTAAAATTGAAATAAAAAACACATGATATATATATATATATATATAAACAAAAAATCATACAAACCAAAATGAACTGGTACAAATAAAAAATTGAATAAAAAATTAATTGAAAAAACAAAAAATAAATAAAAAATATGAAAAAATAAATAAAAGAATGAATTTAAAAAAAATATAGTATTTAAAGAAAAACAAATCAAACCAAAATAAATGTAAAAACAATTATTATTATTATTATTATTTTTTATTTTTCTATATTTTATATTTTATATTATATTTTATACTATTTTATTTTATTTATTTATTTTTGTTAAAAAAACAAAAAAAATAAAAGTCTGATTAGAAAATAAAAAAGAACTTAAAATAATTCCGAAAAAAATAAAAATAAAAATAAAAAGACGCATACTGAGCAATACTTGCATGCTTCTTCCCACCATTTCCCTGCTCAGAAGTTAGGGGTTCTTAGCACGCTTGCTACCCATGCTGTTAGAATTTCGGATGAGGAGAGCTTGGAAGCGGAGAAGGCTCACCTCCTAGAAGTCTTTGAGAAGAATGGTTACGATAGGCACCTCGGTCAAAAGGCCTTCCTCAGGGCCAAGAAGGAGCCTTCTATCTGAAAGGTTCCCAATGATCATATCATGGGTGTGAACCTTCCTCACATCCAAGGAACCACGGACAGGATTGCAAGGATTCTGAGGAAGTATGATGTGCCCACAACCTTTAGACCTCTCAATACTATCCGTGGATCCCTCAGGTCGGTGAAAGACCCGATTGACCCTAAGGACATGAAGGGTGTCTATGTCATTCCCTGTTCCTGTGGGACCCCTTATATTGGTGAGACTGGTCGCTCTATTAATCAGCGGATTAGCGAGCATTCGGCTGACTTAAGACATGGGAGGACCAAGTCCTCGGCCCTGGCTGAGCATGCGGGAAAGACTATGCATCATGTGTGTATAGAGGAGGCTCGAGTCATTGCCAAAATTGCGCAGTTTCACCATCGCAAATTTAGAGAGGCCCTGGAGATCGAAAAAAGGCCGATCAACCTTAATAGGGATGATGGCTGGAAGATTAGCAGTTGCTGGGTCCCAGCCTTGTCTTCTTAGCCTCCTCATTTCCTTTTCGTTAGGTCTTAGGGTTTCTGTCTTCCCCCTCCTTTATTTTTCTTTTGGCAGTTTTGTCCTATTATTTTGGAGCGGTTGAGTTAGTGATTTGTTTCGGGCTATTATTGTATCAACCTTACCTGTCTATGGTACTATTAGATTTTTTACCAAAATTTCAGTATTTATACTATTTAATTATCTCTAGATTAACCTTAGAATTAAGTTTCCCTTTAACTAATTTCTAATAAACGCGTTTTAAACCTTATAAATATTAACATCGTTATCCTTAATAAAAATTTGGAATAAATATTCTTTTTAATAAATATTGTTTTAACCTTTAGGTTTAAAGATACCAATAATATTAGTTTAGTAATAAACATATCAACCTTGGATTATAAGTAATAATAGATTTTGGATTATTGACCGTTAGGTTTAAAGGTAATTATGATTTACCATATTATTAGTTATAATATTTACCTAATATAATAACACTCTAGGAATAATAGTTTAACAAATTGTTTAGATCTATTAATTATCAAGAAGATTTAGATTATGTAATAAACTTTTATTAATTAATTTAATGGACCAATCTATTTAAATAATGAATATGATATAGACCTAACTTATAAATAATAATAATAAATAATAATGACATTGTTAACCTTAATAAATTTGGAATAAAAATCTTTTTAATAAATATTGTTTTAACCTTTAGGTACCAATAACATTAGTTTTAGTAATAAACATATCGACCTTAAATTATAAGTAATAATAGATTTACCTTGGAATAAATAATATGGATTATTAGGTAATTATGATTTACCATAATATTAGTTATAATTTTCACCTAATATAACTAAACTCTAAGAATAATAATAGTTTAACAATTTGTTTAGATCTATTAATTATCAAGAAGATTTAGATTATTTATTAGACTTTTATTAATTTATATAACTTATTGATTTAATGGACCAATCTAATTAAAAAATATTAAATATGATATAGATCTAACTTACCAAGACCATTAAATAATTATCACACAACTATCTAGTATAACTAAATTCTTAGAATAATAGGGTTTGATTACCTTTACGTTGGAATAATAATTAAATATGGATTAATTAATATATATTATGGGATATAATAACCATCTTAATTAAAATATGTACGTTTCTTGATATTTGGGATAATAAGAATAATACACCTAATTAATTTAAATTTACCAAATGGATTCCTTTATTTACCTAAATTTAGCTTTTTCGAGAAATATTAATTGAATTTTTTAGTAGTTTGACCAGGGTCTCTAGGTCAAATTAGCCGTTAGGAATTTAGCTGTTGGGATCTCTGCACGCTCTATTTAATCACGCTAAGCTGGATTGGTTCTTCAACTTGTCCTGACGATGAACCACACTGGTTGGTTCGAAACGCGTCGACAAAAGATTCGTTATGTGATTTTGCCGAAGATTATCTTACAATATTATGGATCACAGAAGTCTAAATTCCTCAAAAAAATTAAAATTAAAAAGAAAAATGAATTAAAAAAATATTTAAATTAAATTATTTAAATAAACAAAATAAAAAATAAAAATAAAAATTTAAGAATTGTTTTTTTAAATTAAAATTATAAAAATAAAGAAATGAAAGAAAAGAAAAGAAATAAATAAATTATAAAAATTGAAAAAAAAAAAAAATCAAAACAATTAAAAAAAAATTAAACAATAAAAAAAAATCTAACCATTTAAAAGAAAAAGTAAATAAATAAAATCAAAATTAGAAAAATATTTAAATTTAAAAAAATCATTAAAAAAAATAAATCTAAATTATTAAAAATGAAACATATATATATATATATCAAACAATTATTTAAAAAAAACAACTAAAAAATATTAAAAA
This sequence comes from Pinus tabuliformis, assembly GCA_031772625.1. NCBI lineage: Eukaryota > Viridiplantae > Streptophyta > Pinopsida > Pinales > Pinaceae > Pinus > Pinus tabuliformis. The sequence continues at coordinate 942,478,397 of CM062810.1, read as the reverse complement.
ATAAAATAAAATATATATATATATATATATATATATATATATATATATATATATAAATAAAAATTAAAAAAATTAAAAATAAAAACAAATAAGAGAAATAAAAAAGAAATATTAGAAAGAAATAATAAAAAAAATAAAAATAAAAATATTAAAAATAAAAAGTAAAAAGTAAAAGGTAAAATTAAAAAATATAAATACAAATATAAAAAAATAACTCCTCCTTCCCCCTTGCTCTGTGCCTCCCCAACCCCTCTGCACCTCCCCCGACTCCAACCCCTCTACCCCTCCTCCTCTTCACATCCCCTTGACCCTCCCTTCTCCCTTCCGCCTCCCCCCTTGGCCCGCCCCGCTCACCTCCCCTGCACTCCCCACTCCTCCCACCTGGTCCCACCCTCCCTGCCCACTCGGATCCCCAGCTATCGGCCAAGAGGCCGATTCCTGGAATCGTCCTGCGACCTCTTGGCTGCTGGCTGGGGGTCTGGGTGAGCAGGGAAGGCTGGGTGGTGACAAGAGAGGGGTGAGGGAGGGTGGTGGCGGATGTCGAGGGGCGGGGGAGAGGAGGGTTGGGGGCAGGGAGGGTGTGGGTTGGGGAGGGGAGAGGGGATGAGGGGGGCTATAGTGGGCGGCGGGGAGGCAGAGCGAGGGGCTGGGGTGGAGCAGAGCGAGGGGGTGGAGTGGAGCGGGGGGTTATTTTTTTATTTTTTTAACAGTTTTTTTTTTTTTTATATTTATATTTATATTTTTTTTAATTGTGTTTTTTAATATATATATGTTTTTAAATTGTTTTTCTTTAATATTTTATTAATTGTTTTTTAAATATTTTTTTTAATTTTTTATTTTTTTTTAATATATATATATATATATATATATATATATATATAGATATATATATATATATATATATATATATATATATATATATATATATATATATATATATATATATATATATATGGGATAAAAAGAAGTTCCTCTTTGAAACTTTAGTCACTCCTGTTATCTTATATGGCTGTGAGGTTTGGGGTTGCAGCATCTTCAGAGAATCATGGAGAAAGATTGAGCAAATCCAGAGGTGTTTTATAACTTATAACCTGAAAATTAAAACTAATACACCCTATCCTATTCTCCTTATAGAAGCAGGTCTTTCCCCTATTGAGAGCCTAGCTATGCTTAGGTTTCTGTTGTACAAGCACAAAATCAGTAACATAGACGATCATAGACTTCCTAAGCTAGCTTTAAATTCTAGCCAAAACCACCTAAGGCTCAATCGAGGGTGGCATAAAGACACAAGGGCCTGGTTAAACTATTGGGAGATCAACGATAATGATGCATTGCAAAACATAAATAACATTAAAGATATTGTTACCTCTAAGTTCAAAGAAAAAATGTGGTGTGAGAAAGATTTAGCGGCTAAAAGAAAATTAAGTTATTATAAGAAGGTCATCAACCCCACCCTAGAAGATCAAAAGTATCTCTCTATTTTAACTAGCTCAAAGAAGAAAATTAATATAGCAAAGATTAGAACGAATTCTCATGAGCTCCATAGTGAAATAGGTCGTTGGGCAGTTCCTAAAACGACATGGATGGAAAGGAACTGCCATATATGTGAGAATAGGAACATCGAGGATGAAAACCACTTCCTCTTAGAATACCCCGCGTATAACCACATTAGATCTCAGTTTCACAATCTTTTTTTACAATACTGACCTTCCTAGCCTTTTACAATGTCAAAATTATAGTGAGCTCGGGAGGCTTCTCCCCAAGCTTTTTGAGCATAGGAATAAAATCTTAAATCAAAATAAACAATTTGTTTCTTTAGGTCCGGTAGACCATTGTTTGGTCTCAGCGGACGTTAACCACCATCATCATCATAATGCTTTGATTTTTTTTTCATAGTTTAATTTTTTTCTAATTGTTTTCACTTTTTTTTTTCAATTTAGTTTTTTAATTTTTGTCATTTTTATTTATGTTATTTCTTTATTTTTATAATTTTAATTTAAAAAAACAATTCTCAAATTTTTATTTTATTTTTTATTTTTTATTTAAATTATTAAATTTAAATATCTTTTTATTTTAATTGATTTTTTTTGGGTAATTATTTTAAGTTTGTTTTTTCCTCTAATGAGGTTTTTATTTTCTATCTGTCTTTTTAACTTAATTTTTTTTTGTTTTTTTTGGTTTAAATTGTTTTTCTTTAAATTATATATATATATATATATATATTTTTGAAAAAAATTCATTCATTTATTTATTTTTTTGATATTTATTTATTTATTTTTTTCCGTTAATTTTTTACTTTTTATTTTTATGGGTTAAGTTTGGTTTTTTTCTTTTTTGTATTTGATTTTTTTTTGGCATGTTTTTTTAGTTTTATTACTAACATGAAAATCAACAATATTTAAAAAAAATTATCCACACTTAATTCATTAGAAAATTTAAAGTGTATAAACCAAGCCCTCTAAAAAAAAGGGTTGATGCTCATCAACACTTTTCAAAATCAAGATAAAAATTACTAACAAAAAAAAATGTTCACACTTGATACATAAAAAAAATTGAAGTGTCAAAAATAAGCCCTCTGAAAAAATGTGGTTGATGTTGCCTCAACACTTTTCAAAATCAGCATGAAATTCACTAACATTTAAAAAAATTGTTCATACTTGATACATATATTTTTTTTAAAGTGGCAAGAATATACTAAAAAAAAATGTTTATTCTGAATCACCATTTTTCAAAATCGAGTGAATTTTTGCTATCTCAAAAAAACGGGTACTAGGTCATTTTCTCATTTGATCGGCAACTACATTAAAGGAATAGAAGGAAAGCATAAGAGGGAATCCGATCAGCAACTACAAAGGGTTTTGCTTGCACATACTGAGTTGCATGTATGTTATCATAACTAGTTTTGACATGCATGACATATGCATGTGGTTTATTGCTCATGATACGTCACTGGCATGGAGGATTGCCTGGATTTATAGTGGATTTACCTAACCTTACCATTTCCTAGGTAGCCATGGTGTTGTAGGTTCATTTTTTTGTTTTTTTCCTAGTTGTTTCTCATGTTTCCTTTAGCTTGGGTTAAGTTACTAGTTCTTGGAAGCCCTAGTTGGACAAATGATCTGGAATCCCTATAACAGTTTGGGTTGAGTTACTAGTCCTAGAATCCTTGGTTGGACAAACACTCTAGAAGCCCTTGGTGGGTTGAGTTACTAGTCTTGGAAGCCCTGGTTGGACAAATGCTTTGGAAGCGTGGTGACAGTGGTGGGTTGAGTTACTATTCGTAGAGGACTTGGTTGGAACAAATGCTCTAGAGCCCTAGAAGGCTTGGGTAGAGACCAATCTAGTGATGGTTTTGTGATGTCTGACCATGAGGTGGAATCATTGTTTGATGGGTTGAGGTGGTTTGGCATCTGGAAGCCCTATATGGTTTTGATTGATGTTTTTTATGAGATCCCACATTCATTCTTGGAATATTGCATGGGGGTGACTAGCTGAAGAGAGATTTGGCTTAGCCATGTCTATAGTCGGGTGGTTTGTGGAAGTCCCGAACCTAGTTGGCCTTTGCATAATTAATATGAGGTTATTTCTCCTTGTTAATTCATGTCAAGTAATATATTGGTTTATATGTAGATTATATGGTTGTTGTGTCCTTCGTATTTTTGTTGCTATTATGTTGGTTATGAACATGTATTATGACAATGGCTACGTATGGTTGTCATCATATTTTTACTTGTAAATGAATGAACAATGTATCTATGGCCTAATGGATGAAACTACAGCTAATGTGTTCAGGCATCAATGCTTTTTAGTGATTCTTAGATGAGTATGAGACCCCTATGCTCAAATATGTTGTTTAAACATGTAAATTACATAATTGTGACATGCTTGGTGAAATTCCTGTCATGGCTAGTAGGGGTCCAGTCAAGTCCTTGTTCAAGTAATTGCAGTTGTATCATTATTCTGTTGTTATCTTTCATTTCTGAAAGTGTCATTGAGTTATGTGTAGTGGCTTGGGCTCCGGGCATGAAAAAGTGGCACAAATCCTGGAGTTGCAGGCATATGTCTGAGAAGAAAAGTCCCTAGACACATGCATACACATGATGTGGGAGTTTTTGGAGCCTCCTGGATGCATGCTTGTCAATATGAAGGGAGCATCCAAAGGTGTAATGGTCTAAAACTTGGTCTCAGAGGCTAGCTACCTGAGTGGTGTGGATGGCTCTTGGGAGTTTTGTTGCTGATGTGGAAGGTCTGTGTGATGTGTTCCATTGGTTCCACTTCCTTAATTGACACATTGGGAACCAAATCATATCATAGTAACTTTTCATCATATGTTTACCACGGTTGGCCAGTTACTTAGGTAGATGTGGGAGGAGGTCATTATAGAGTGGTATCAGAGCATGGTTCACCCCTCGGATTGGATGGGTTATGTGTTGGTCATGCATTCGTGTCAGTTGCATATGTTTTTCTTATGTTGTAAGATCATGTTCTTGTTTCATTTGTATGCTATGGGTTACGGTTGCAATGAGGTCTCCATAGGAAGTTGATGGCGTCGATGTGGAGTGTGTTGTCATGAGTGTATGTGTTAGGGTCCCACCCTAACCCCCTTATTTATGTAATGGGATCACGTCATAGTCAAGAGTCAATAAAGCCCATATTAATAATTGTAAGTGGTTAATCTGCAATTAATGACGAAACCACAGTTAGTTGCAAATGGGACGTAGTATTAGATAGATGGTATTAATAAAACCCACGGTATTGGCCTGTGGTATTGCATGTATGAGTCATATATAAAGGATAGAGACTCTGCGAGGAGCACCGTGTCTTATTTTGTAGTCGAGCTCTGCTCTATTGGAGGTTGCCCCCTCAAAGAGGCAAGTGAACATTACTCTCTGAATAATAAAATCATTGCTATTTTGTGTTCTGGGTATATTTTCTTCGCATATTCTGTATTTAGGTATCATTTTGCAGGTTAAGAGCATAACAAGTGGTATCAGAGCACTTTCCAGGGCCGGTGTGATCTCCATTTCTTAGCAATTTTTTTTTTGGCTAGAGACGTGTTCCGGCGTCTTTAAACCACAAGATCTATCGTTGAGCGCATAAACCTGCGGATTTGGGGAGGCATGCACGCAGGAAATACAAGAGGTGGTCACGTCTGTTGGACTCCCTTATAACCCCTGTGGGTACCCCTTCGAGTAGTAGCACATTAGACAAAACAGCGCATGGATTGTCTTCCACGTACCCTCTGGGTATATCGGCAGCTCCCTAGGCTCCCTTGAAACCTTGCCATAGATAAACCGTCGACCGTCTTGCGGCTACAGTACACCAAGAATAGCACTCGGGGAGATTACTCACCCGTACGATAGGGTAGTCGGGTTGTACGGCTAAGGGTATGGTCGATCCTCCTTAGTTAGAGCCCTGAAACATTGGGCCAAGTACTACTGCCAGACCCTTATGTATATTGCGATCTGTAGCACCTGACACTCCTCAAGACCTTAGTTCCCTTTTCTATCGGGGGATCACACAGCATCTCTTCCAGATCCACTTGTGCAAAGGGGTGCAGCAACAACAGACATCAGTCCTGCAGTGTCGAGTTCATAGATCAACCATTCCGATCTATTAGATCCATCAGATCCGCAGAAGCAGTCTGTTCCGCCATCAGATCCGCCATTCAGATCTCTCATATGCCCCAGATCGGAGTTGTTGTGAAGGGTTCCTATACCAGGGTGCTTATTGGTGATCTAGCCCATCAGAATCTGGACGACGAGCTGAGCACGGTGGTACCATTAACTTCTTAGTGAAATTTTTTTTTAGGCGGTCCCAATTTTCAAAAAAAAAACCCGGTTGGTGTATGGTAGAAACTAGAGCTCAAGCGATGGCCAATGAAAGGATGGACAAATTTGAAGAATCAATGCACAACCTCCACCTTTAGCTTACCGGACTATGTAACATGGTCGAGAAAATAGTCCTGAAGGGCAAGGAGCAAGCCCACGAGGAGGAGTATGATGGCATTGAACACAATGAGGGTGAGTCTAGCCACTCTCCTCACATCTGGCACACCCACCCACCACCCAGTCAGCGACCTCCCAAGTTGGATATGCATAAATTTGACGGCTCTCACCCGTCGGCATGGATAGCACAAATGGAGCAGTCTTTCAAACTGAATCGCATCTTCGATGATGAGACTCAGCTTATGATGGGGAGCATGTACTTGGACAATGAAAGGTGGCAATGGTGGGAATGGCATCAAGGTTGCACTGGACCTTTTAAGACTTGGACCAAATTCACCAAAGCTCTTCAAGACCGCTTTGACCAGGAATCATCTTTTTTGGGTCGTCTTACTAAGCTCCGACAGACTGGTACAGTGGATGAATATATTACAGCTTTTGAAGCCTTAGCCTTCCGCACTTGGGGTCTCTCAGATGTGTTCTACACGGAATGTTTTATCAGTGGTCTTAAAGAAGCTATCAAAGCCCAAGTCCTACTGCATCACCCTCCCACATGGACGGAGGCTTGCAAGGTCACTCGTAACGTGGAACGTGCATTAGCAGCCCAATACAGTCGCCCAAATTTCTCCGCTAAAGGTCGTCCCCCACAGGCCCACAACACGACTCAAACACTTAAGGTCCAAAAGGTGTCACCTGTGGAAATGGCCGAAAGAAGAAAGCAAGGCCTATGTTACTACTATGATGAAAAATACTCCCCAGGTCATAAATGAAAGGAGCCCAAATTTTTTCAAATTGATGCCACTGACTACAGCTCAATAGAGGAAGATCCACCACTGGAGGAACATGAGCCGCTAGAAGAAGACAACCAAAAGGACAATGTCTTTGATGAACCAGTTATTTTTTTGCATGCTTTGGCAGGGATTTCTTCCCCTCAAACTCTCAAAATAAGAGGTTTTATTAAACATCGCCCAGTAGTTGTCTTGATTGATAGTGGAAGTACACATAATTTCATCCATCAAAAAGTTGCAGAAGCAGTGCATTGTTTTGTACGAGCAGTTTCTAACTTCCAAGTTCAAATTGTGGATGGAGGCACAATGAAATGTGAAGGCTGCTGTGAAAATGTCAAACTTCAAATGGGGGATTATCAGTTGAAAACTCACATGTTTGCCATACACATGGGGGGTTGCGACATTGTCCTCGGCGCTGAATGGCTCTGCACCCTTGGGCCAATCACAATGGATTTCCAGGAGTTATATATGAGTTTTAAGCAGAACAACTACACACATACCCTCCGTGGACTCCAGGCGGGAGCCCCCTCTATCATCAACTTGCATAGGATGGAAAAATTGTTAAAAAAGGGCAATCATGGAGTTGTAGCTCAATTTAATGCCATCCAGACAGTCGAAACCAAGCCTCTGCCAATTCATCCTGAGATGCAACAGATTTTAAATAACCATCTGCCGGTCTTTGACAAGCCTCATGAGCTTCCACCCTCGCGAGGGGAACATGATCATAGCATCACCTTGGTTCCAGGGGCCCAACCCCCAAATGTGCGCCCATACAGATATCTGTTCACCCAAAAGAATGAAATAGAAAAAATCATCAAGGAACTTTTGGAAGTAGGTGTCATTCGTCCCAACATTAGTCCTTATTCATCCCCAGTGGTCATGGTGCTCAAGAAAGATGGGGAGTGGCGGATGTGTCCCGACTTCAGGGCCCTCAATAAGTTGACAGTCAAAGATAAATTTCCCATCTCGGTGGTTGATGATTTGCTGGATGAACTCAATGGGGCTCAATTCTTCACTAAGCTGGATCTTCGCTCAGGCTACCACCAAATTCGCATGAAGGAAGTCAACATCCCCAACACTGCTTTCCGAACTCATGAAGGCCATTATGAATTCCTGGTCATGGCATTTGGTCTTTGTAATGCCCCCTCTACTTTTCAGAGCCTTATGAACCACATTCTCAAACCATATCTCAGGAAATTTGTCCTTGTCTTCTTCGATGACATCCTCATCTATAGTTGCACTTGGGCCGCACATCTTCAACATGTAGATCTACTCTTGCAACTGCTCCGCAAGCATAAATTATTTGTCAAGATGTCCAAGTGTTCGTTTGGCATGGCAGAAGTAGAGTATTTGGGCCACATTGTGGGGCATGAAGGTGTTAAGGTGGACCCCAAAAAGATCCAGGCAATGCAGGAATGGCCTCAACTTAAGACCTTGAAGAGCTTGAGAGGATTTTTGGGTCTCACAAGCTATTATCGTAAATTTTTCTGCAACTATGGTCGCATAGCGAAGCCCCTCACCCAACTCCTAAAGAAAAATTCATTCTTCTGGAATGAGGAAGCACAACAGGCCTTTAAAGCTCTAAAAAATGCCATGAGTTCCACTCCAGTCTTAGCACTACCTGACTTCACCAAATCTTTTGTCATTGAATGTGATGCTTCGGGTACAGGTATTGGGGCGGTCTTAATGCAGGAAGGGAAACCGTTGGCCTTCACAATCCAACAACTCGGTGGGAGGAATCTGGGCCAATCTACCTACGAGAAGGAAATGATGGTCATCTTACATGCAGTCGAGACCTGACGACCTTACTTATTGGGGCGACGTTTCCAAATCCGCACAGATCATCACAGTCTTAAATATTTTTTGGAGCAACGCCTATCCTCCCCACAACAAAATAAATGGCTAGCCAAAATGCTGGGATATGATTATGAGATCATTTACAAGAAAGGGAAAGACAATAGTGTAGCAGATGCATTATCTTTCCAATTTCAGGAGGAAAGTACTCTGCTAGCAATTTCCCTCCCCATTCCAGAATGGATTGAAGAGGCTTGCAGGGAATGGTTTTCACACCTCGGGCTCTCCCAACTCATTTCTCAATTGCAGGAAGATCCAAATTCCACCAAGGGCTACTCGTGGCAAGATGATATTCTTCACTACAAGGATAGAGTCGTAATATCACCAACATCCACCCTCAAAAGTCGCATTTTGGCAGAATTGCACTCATCTCCCGTTGCAGGACATTCGGGCTTTCAGAAGATGTATGCTCGCACCAGAAGATCATTTTTTTGGACAGGCATGAAAAAGGACATCCTTACTTTCGTAGCAGAATGCGATGTCTGTCAACGCCACAAAGGGGAAACCATCAACACACTAGGCACATTACAACCATTGCCCATTCCAGCATCAATTTGGACGGAGGTTTCTATGGATTTCATTACAAGTCTTCCAAAGTCAGGGGACAAGTCAGTCATCATGGTGGTTGTGGACCGACTGTCGAAGTATGCTCATTTCTGCGCCCTACCCCACCCATTTACACCAACTTTGGTTGCTCAATCTTTCATAGATCAGATCTTCAAATTGCATGGCATGCCTACTTCTATTGTGTTCGACCGCGACCCGATCTTCACCAGTAATTTTTGGCAGGAACTCTTCAGAATACAAGGCACTCAACTAAAACTCAGTACTTCCTATCATCCACAAACAGATGGTCAAACCGAAGCCGTCAACAAATGTCTAGAAACCTACCTTAGGTGTTTCACTTCATAAAAGCAACACCTTTGGGTACAGTGGCTACCTCTGGCTGAATGGTGGTATAACACCAACTATCATGCCACCACCAAAATGACTCCCTATGAAGCAGTATATGGTCAACTCCTGCCTTCACCTACTTCGTATCTCAAGGGATGCTCAAAAGTACAAGCAGTGGATCAACTCCTACAACACCGCGCAACCATGCTCGCCCATCTTTGAGAGAATCTTCATCAAGCTCAAAACCGCATGAAGCAACAGGCAGACCAGCATCGCTCAGAGCGCCAATTTCAGGAAGGGGATCAGGTCTTTTTATGGCTCCAACCATATAAGCAAACATCACTCAAAGACAAGGGGTGTCAGAAACTCTCTCCAAATTCTACGGACCATATCAAGTACTTCAGCGCATTGGAGAAGTGGCCTACAAGTTGGCCTTGCCACCTACTGCAAAAATCCATCCAGTTTTCCATGTCTCATGCCTCAAGAAAGTGATTGTGAACAATTGCAGAATTCAGACCAGTCTACCTGAATTGGATGAAGAAGGGTCCATCTGGCTTCAACCCGAACAGGTCCTAGACACACAAGACAAGCAACTGCGTGGCCGCATGATTAAGGAAGTCCTCGTCAAATGGAAAGACACCTCTCCAGAAGATGCAACTTGGGAACCAACCACTATTCTTCAGCAATTTCCGCAGCTTCAGCCTTGAGGACAAGGCTAGTCTTAAGGGGGAGGGCATGTTAGGGTCCCACCCTAACCCCCTTATTTATGTAATGGGATGACATCATAGTCAAGAGTCAATAAAGCCCATATTAATAATTGTAAGTGGTTAATCCGCAATTAATGACGGAACCACAGTTAGTTGCAAATGGGCCGTAGTATTAGATAGATGGTATTAATAAAACCCACGGTATTGGCCCGTGGTATTGCATGTATGAGTCATATATAAAGGATAGAGACTCCCTGCGAGGAGCATCGTGTCTTATTTTGTAGTCGAGCTCTGCTCTATTGGAGGTTGCCCCCTCGAAGAGGCAAGTGAACATTACTCTATGAATAATAAAATCATTGCTATTCTGTGTTCTAGGTACCTTTTCTTCACATATTCTGTATTTAGGTACCATTTTGCAGGTTAAGAGCATACCAGTATGGTTGATTATGCATTATTTAGGCATGTTGGTATTCACATGTGGTCAAGTGTATAGTGATGTGGTGGTTGTCGTCATTGATGAGGTCAGGGTATGTGTCGTTGATATGGTCATGCATTCATGACTGGATTCTAGCTAGAATGATGGTTATATGCTTATATGCTTATGTGTTATATTTCTATACGATGTCATGATTATGATATACATGTGATACATTGATTTATTGATCTTGTAGATGAGGTATCCTCCCCGAACTATGGTAAGGTACGTTGGTTTATTGTGATTTGGTTTAGTTGAAATGATGTACCTTGCAGGAAGAATATCAAAGATGACTAGCAAGATGGTAGACTACATTTCCTAAGACTCTTCCTATGGATCAGATGAGAAGCATGGTGTTGGGAACTCTTCTGATTTGGTAGACACACTAACAAGATTAAAGGCAAAAATAAGGAGTTGTAAGTTAGACAATGACATAATCATACAGGCACAAAAGAAACAAGAAGAGGTAAATGGAGTGATACTTAAGAGTTTGTCAGAATTGCAGGAATAAGGACCACTTTGGATTAGGAATGAGTAGGAGGACATAACTAATGGAGCATATGGCAACAGGTCTCATGGTGAGTACATGAGGGATAGATACGACACGATCATAGATGGCAAGTCCTTGGATACTCCAGATAGGAGAGTTGATAGACACATGGACTATTCTAATTCTAGTTCTGACAGATATTATGATCGACATTGTTATCATCCTTATAGGAGGAGTGATAGGGGATATTTTTCAGATGAGTTTAAGAAAGAAAATCCACCTACATTTGATGGATAGATGAAGAAATAAACGGATGAAGAGGCATGGTTACATGGGATGAGGAAGTCCTTCAGGTTGCATGACTATTCATAGAACATGAAAGCTAGAATAACTACATTCAGTCTCAAAGGTAAAGAAGATATTTGGTGGGAATATGTGGAGAATGTCAGAAGTATTCATGAAGAGGACTTAACTTGGAGTGAGTTCAAGAGAATATTCAAGAAGAAGTACCTATTTGAGAGATACTTTGATGATAGGGAAAAGGAATTCTATGAGATAAAGATGGGATTGATGACAGATGAGGAGTACACTAGCAGATTCTTGGAACTATTGAGGTATGCGCCTTACCTCAAGGAGGAGAAGGCCAAGATTCAAAGGTTCATTAGTGGACTACCAATTACATCCAAAGACAGGATTGAGTTCGATGAGCCTAGATCATTGGAGGAGGCCATCTAAAAGCTAAAGCATTGCTATGAAACATGGAAGCGCAAATATGAGATAATCGGATTGGAAAGGTAATGCAAAGAACAAAGGAAAATGAGACAAGAAGTGAGCAAGACCTCAGGGTACATGTAATAAAGAGAATGCAATCATATCTAAGAATTTCAATGTATCTGACAGAAGATAAGGACTTCGATTTGAGGAGAAGAATAAGGATGAAGCATGGAAGCCTTTACAGTGTTGGACTTGTGGAGGAGATCATCATAAGAGAGATTGTCCATAACATCAGGGTGGTATACCATATATCTACAGTGCTTAGGAGGCACAGATAGTGGGAGATGTTGGGCAGAGTATTCCTAGGATCTATGCAGCACTGGATAATAGACAGGCAGATCACTAGGCGTCTATTATCAAGATGGACGGTAAGCTTTGTGATCAAGTTGTTTCTATTTTAATTGACCCTGGATCTAATTATAGTTATGTTAATCCTAAACTAGTGGATAATTGTGTTTTGAATAAAGAAGTGCATGCATATTTTTGGTTAGTGCACTTGGCTACAACTACAAAGAAGCGGGTTCATCACTGGGTAAGGTCTTGTACATTTGATTTGAATGGAATGCCTACCTCAACACATTTGAATGTATTACCATTGGGATAATACATATGTTGTTGGGCATGGATTGGTTGTACCTTCATAGAATCAAGGTGGATTTTTGTGTCAAAGCCATTGAGTGCTTGGATGATAATGTGGAACAAAGAGTCTTGTGGGGTAAGAAGAAAGCAACGTCAGTTAGAATGGTGACAACTATGCAGGCCAATCATATTCACAGGAAAGGGTATCTATTATTTGTAGTGCAAATTTCTACTGACAAAGGTAAGGAAGTTGAGGATGCATATGTTTTGAGCAGGTAACCAGTTCTATAGTAGTTTTAGGATGCATTTCCTGAGATATTTCAGAGTTTCCACCTCATAGGGAAGTAGAATTTTCTATTGAGTTGATGCCACAAGTCGCTCCAACATCAAAGGCACCTTATAGGATGAGCACTCTAGAGTTTGTTAGAAAATTATATATTACGGAGCAATGGAACACATAAAATATTGCAGAAATATAAACACAGAAAATGCACAAAACAAGAGAGACACAAATATACGTGGTTCACCCAGTTTGGGCTACGTCCACCCCGAACAGCCAGTCCTTCCTTTCTATTATCTAGCAAAATGAAGAGACACAACCTACAGCAAATCTGTTGTAATATCCTATGTTTTCTCTCACAGTCTCACCTCTCTATTCCTCGCTCACAAAATACACATCTATCTCACAACCTCAAATACAATACCCTCATGCAAAGAGAGGGGTTGCCTTCTAGGGCAAAAAAACCTAAACTAAACATAAGTTCTACCGTCAGATCATCCGCCTAATGGACGGCCCAGATTGACTAGAAATTACTATACTTTTACAAGGTTAGGGAATATTTTACGGGCGGCAACGTTTCGAACTCCCCTGGACCCCCCCTGCAGTGAATATTTTACGGGCGGCGTTGCCGCCCCCATTTCGAACTGGGGTCCTATGTGGCGATACCTTTGAATATAGAAGATAATCAGGCTCCACACCCAACAGAGTTGGTAAATTTGAAGTTGTAGTTGAAGGAAATTTTGGATGAGGGATACATTAGGTCAAGTGTATCGCCATGGGGCGCATCAATATTGTTTGTGAATAAGAAGGATGGTACTCTTAGGCTATGCAATAATTACAAGAAGTTAAACAAAGTGACCATAAAGAACAAGTATCCGTTATCGATGATTGATGACTTATTTGATCGGTTGAAGGGAGTAGTAGTGTTCTCAAAGATTGATTTGAGATTCAGACATCATCAAGTACACATTAAAGAAGAGGACAACTACAAGAAAACTTTCTGAACTAGGTATGGGCATTGTGAGGTTGTTTTAGTTCTATTTTGTTTAACTAATGCTCCAACTACCTTTATGTGCATGATGAATAGTGTGTTGTGTCTGTATTTGGACAAGTTTGTTATTGTGTTGATTGATGATATATTATTATATTCAAAAAACAAAGAAGAGCATGTTGATCATTTAGCATTTGTTATCATGTTGATTGATGATATATTATTATATTCAAAAAACGAAGAAGAGCATGTTGATCATTTAGTAGTAGAGTTGATATTGTTGAGAGAGAATCAGTTGTATGCTAAGCTCAGCAAGTGCAGTTTCCTTCAAAATGAGGTAAACTACTTGCGACATATCATAGTAGTGGACCCAGAAAAGGTAAGAGCTATCATGGAGTGGGCAGATCCCAGGAATGTGGATGAGGTGAGATATTTCATTGGGTTAGCAGGGTATTACGGGAAGTTCACCAAGAATAAGGATGGCATAGCAGTGGACCTAGAAAAGGTAAGAGCTATCATGGAGTGGGTACTTCCTAGGAATGTGGATGAGGTGAGACCTTTCATGAGGTTAGCAGGGTATTACAGGGGGTTCAACAAGAAATTCTTATAGATTGCTTATCCTATCACATCATTCCAGAGGAAAGGTACGAAGTTTGAATGGACGAAGGAGTGTGCGACCAGTTTTGGGTAGCTCAAGCAGTTGTTGACACATGTACTAGTGTTAAAAATTATAGATCCAGACAAAGAGTTTGTATTATGTATAGATGCTTGCAAGAGGAATTGGTGGAGTCCTCATGTAGGATGGACAGGTGGTATGCTATGAGTCACATAAACTAAATGATCATGAGTATAACTACCTAACACACAACCTTGAGTTGGCAACAATCATACGTGCATTGAATATGTGGAGACATTATCTTATTGGCAGGAGGTTTGTATTGATGAGTGATCATAGTGATTTACCATATCTGTTTGACCAATTGAATCTGAATGGCAAGTAGGCTTTGTAGTTTCCCACGATCAATGAGTTCAACTTTGAGATCAAGTATATCAAAGGTAAAGTGAACAAGTGGCAGATTCTCTTAGTAGGAAGATACATAGCAGCTATGAGCTCCTATGAGACATATTTACAGGATAGGATCTTGCAGGCAAGTTAGCAAGATGTTAGGTATATGGAGATTCTACACAGGTTATAGTAGAGTTCAAGTAGTGGTACATGTATAGGTAAAGGCAGTGGTACACATATAGGTATAGGTGGTGGTATAGGTGCAGATTTAGGTGCACAAGATGTGGACTATCATCTCACAACAAATAGATTGGTTAGATTTAGGGACATGATATATGTGCCAGATAGCAGTGAGCTCAAGAAGGTGACCTTGAGGGAGTTTCATGAGAAACCATATTCATGTCACCTAGGTTATCAGAAGACTCTGAAAATAGTAAAGAGATTCTATTATTAGTCTAATTTGAAGAGAGACGTAGCATAGTTTGTGGCTAGGTGCTTGGATTGTCAGTAGGTGAAGGCAAAGTGTAAGCATCCAGGTGGACTACTATAGCTAATTCCAATTCTAGAGTGGAAATCGGAGGTCATTTCCATGGAATTTATCATAGGCTTACCGAGGTAAGTGAGACAACATGATTCCATCATGGTAGTGGTGGATAGGTTGACAAAGGTAGCACACTTCATTCTAGTAAATTCTACATTCTTAGTGAGTGACATAGCATAAGACTTCATCAGGGACATGGTCATATTGCATGGAGTTCCAAAGAAGATTGTGTCAGAGAGGGATGAAAAGTTCACTTCCAAGTTTTGGAAGGATTTTTTTCTTAGGTTTGGGCACAGAGTTGGCCTTCAGTACATCTTATCATCTGCAGACAAATGGACAGATAGAGAGGGTCAATAGGATATGGTAGGACATGTTGAGGATGTATGTGATGCATCAGCAATGGAAGTAGGAAGAGTACCTTCCACTGTTAGAGTTAGCTGACAAAAATGGTTACCAGAAGTCATTGAGGATGAGTCTGTTTGAGGCATTGTATGGGAGGAGTTGTAATACTCCCATCAGTTGGTGTGATCCAGTTAACAAGGTATTGATTGGACTGAACATGTTGGCAAACATGGAGTTGGAAATGCAAGTAATCAAGAAGAATTTAAAAGCGGCACCGGATAGGTTGAAGAGCTATGCAAATCAGAATAGGTTGTTGAAGGAGTTCAAGGTTGGGGAGCATGTGTACTTATGCATCAAACTGAAGAAGAGATCCTTACGGATTGGATCATGTGTGAAGATGGTACCCTAGTTTTGTGGACCTTTCAGAATTATTGAGAGGATTAGGTCTGTAGCCTATCGACTTGCATTGCCTCTGACAGTGAAAGTCCATGATGTTTTCCATGTGTCATTGATTAAGAAGTCTGTTAAAGATGTTTATCATGTGATTGAATGGTCTGTATTGCAGGTGGAGTCATAAGGAGAATTCTAGTTGGAACCGTAGTGAATTTTGCAGAGAAAGATGCCCATTCTCCGGAACCGAGCAATCGAGCAGGTTAAAGTAAAATGGAAACACTTTGGGCCCAATGAATCTACATGGGAGATGGTGGATCGGATGCGGGTAATGTATCCTTCCTTATTCGTTGGTTGAGAGGATGTTTTAGTATATGTCTTTGGTATATGTTTTTGGTACATGTTTTGGTCATGTTTGGTATATGTACATATGTATATGGATGCATATACTTCCATGAGTTAAGTTATAAAGCTCGAATAAGTGGTATGGGTGTCATGTCATTATGATGTTATACTTATTATGTTGTCATGTTGGTTTGCTTCTCATGAGGATGATCATTGTAAATACTGCAACGAGCTAAGTTATAAATCTACATTGGAAATATGTTTTTCTTATAGCAATATTGTGGTTGTAGGTGTTGCTGAACATTGAGGATGGTGTTCCCCCAAGGGGGAGGGTTCTTTAATAGCCCATGTGAAAATTCCATGTAATAAAAGTTAATACAGCCAAAATAATAACCACAGTTGATGGGACACATATTCCAAGCTGAATGTTGGGCAAAGCATAATGATGGGGATCACTAGTGATTGATTAATTGCTAAGTAAATTGGCAAATGCAATGGAAAAGGCTTTGGAAAGGAAAAATGGCATTTTGGCACATTTATTTATTAAAAAATGGAAATTAGGAGAAAATGAAGGTGAAAGGTCATAGGTGAAAATGAAGGAAAATAATGGAAAATGAAGGAAATAAATGCCTCATTGATAAAAAGGCTTCTAAGGATAAGTTCGCACACTTTTTTAAGTTGAATTTTGGAGCTCCCTCTCTATTCTCTCTTTTTCATACTCTTGGACACTTAGATTTCTTGGATCATCTTGAAGGAGTGTGGCATACTTGCAGTTTTGGAGCAATAAGGCAAAGGAAGAGTAGAAAAGCACAAGACAACATCAAGATCAGTAGCTATAACGGGTTTTGCTTGCAGGTACCAAGTTGCATGTATGTTTTCCTCAATAGTTATGGCATGCATGCAATATGCATGTGGTTTATTGATCATGATCTGTCATTGGCATGGAGGATTGTCCTGATTGACAGTGGATTTTCCTAACCTTGCTATTTCTTGGATATCCAAGGTGTTGTGGGTTCATTTATTTGTTTTTTCTGGTTAGTTCTCATGTTTCCTTTAGCTTGGGTTGAGTTACTACTTCATGGAAGCCTTGGTTGGACAAATTCTCTGGAAGCCTTGTAACAGCATGAGTTGAGTTACTAGTCTTGGAAGCCCTGGTTGGATAAATGCTCTGGAATCCTGCTCGCAGCTATTGGTTGAGTTACTAGTCCTAAAAGCCTTGGTTGGAACAAACACTCTAGATCCCTAGAAGGCTTGGGTAGAGACCAATTTATTGATATTTTTGGGTTTCCCAACTGTGAGGTGGAATCAATCTTTGATGGGTTGAGGTGGTTTAACATCTAGAAGCCCTGGATGGTTTTGATTACTGTGTTTGATGATATCCTACATTCATGCTTGGAATATGGCATGGGGGTGATTGGCTGAAGAGATATTTTTCTTAGCCATGTCCACGGTTGGGTGGTTCGTGGAAGTATCGAACCTGGTTGGCCTTTGCATCATTAATATGAGGTTATTTATCCTTGTTAATTCATGAGTACTGTACTGTTTTATATGTGGATTATATGGATGTTGTTTTCTTGGTATTTTTGTTGATATTATGCTGGTTATGAACATGTATTATGACAATGGCTATATATGGCTCTCATCATGTTTTTACTTGTAAATGAATGGAAAATGTATCTATGGCCTAAGGGATGAAACTACAACTAATGTGTGGAGGCACCAATGCTTCTTAGTGGTTCTTAGATGAGTATGAGACCCCTATGCTCATATATGTTGTTTAAACATATACATTACATAATTGCGACATTTTTAACGAAATACCTATCATGGCTAGTAGGGGTCTAGTCAAGTCCTTGTTCAAGTAATTACATTTGCATCATTACTATGTTTTTATCTTTTAGTTTTGAAAGTGTCATTGACTTCTGGGTAGTGACTTGGGCTCTAGGCCCAAAAACGTGGCACAAATCCTAGAGTCGCACACACAGGTCTGAGAAGAAAATTCCTAAGACACATGCTTACCCATGTTGTGGGAGTATCTAGAACCTCTTAGATGGATGATTGTCCATATGAAGGGAGAATTTGGGGATGTAATGGTCTAAAACTTTAGTTAGTCTCCGCAAATGGCTACCTAAGTGGTGGGGATAGCTCCTGGGAGTTCTGTTGCTGATGTGGAAGGTTTGTGTGATGTGTTCCACAAGTTCCATTTCCTTAACTGACACATAGGGAGTCAAATCATATCATAGTAACTTCTTGTCACATGTTTACCCCAGTTGGACGATTACTTGGGTAGATGTGGGAGGAGGCTATTACAAAACCCTCCACGTCTCATACATGTTACCTAAATCATATGATAAGAAACATGTTCAGAAATCAAATCCACATTAATAAATGTTTTGTTGCAACACATACATTCTCATTAGCTTTACGAGATAACCGAAATGAATTAAACGATCAGATTCCAATAAGGTTAATGGGTTCTTAACAGGTCGATAAATACACCATATTTAAATTTAACTAGTTATTATTGGGTTTGAAATTGGAAACATGTTAAAATACTTTTCATATCATCCATTGGATGATGTATTAGATGAAGAATAGTCTCTTGATATCAAATCTTGTCCATTAATTTATTTAAAAATCAAAATTCCTCAAACTCAATTCCAATATAAACCACACTAACAACGTAAATATATTTTTTTAATGTTTTTTCATTAAAGATATAGTAAAACTTGAAAACAATTCATACCATATCAAGGACATTTCTTATATAGTAAGTTCTTGACACGATTCGTAGAAGGGATTTGTAATTAAAACCAATGTATTACATATAATGTTATAAACATCGGGGCATTGACTGGTTGTGGATCCAACTATCATTAAATTGTAATAGTATGAGTTGATTTTAGCATATACACTATGTTATTTAAAGAGTTTGTCCATTTTTTAGTTCAATTTTTTGAATATATGAAAAATTCAATCTAAATAAAATAAGTTAGTAATTTTATGAAAGTTACTCTCTTTTCCATCATTGTTTAATTGCATATAATATTAACGGGTATTTTGCAGAGTAAAATTTATATTCCTCTTTGTAAAAACTAAAATTGTTGCTAGAACCACTAGTAGAAAATGATGAAATTAGTGACTAGGTGACTAAAAAATTTAGTTCCATCAATAATTTCAAGTGAATTACTACTAACTTTGACCAATTTTAAGTGACTGAACTAAAAATGACTAATTTAGTCAATGGATACAATATATGACTAGATAATAAGTAAGCAAACTAAAAGTGACTAACTTAAATGAATAATTTATTCAAGGACTAAAATATATGACTGGATAATAAGTGATAAAATTCACTATCCATCATAGAGGCTATAAAACCCATTCTTATTATCCAAAACATATTAATTATGCCATCATTCCCATTCTAATATCTTGGTCATGGACATTGAACATGAGAAATACTTGTTTTAGTCATAAGGCCCTTTTTCATTCCTTGCCCATGATATAATCCCTAACTCCCATATATGATGTGGAAAACCTCATAATGGAACCCTTATCCTAGATAGAGGCACAAAATCCATCAAAGGGGATTTATATTGTTCTTTATGGTCTTTTTCATGCAGTGTAAGCCAAGGAAGTTTCGTTTTGGGCTTGAGGCTAATGTTTTCATCCCTTTGCCATGGTACAAGCCTAAGACCCATTCTTATTATGTAAAACATACTAATGACACTACAAATCCCCCATAGAGGCCTAAGATTCCCTATAGAGGTCATGTGTGGTTCTTTGAGAACTACTTCACAAAGCTTAATCATAAAATATTGAAATAAGGCCTGAGCCCCTTAGGTTCCTATTTTGACCAAGCCTAGACTTGTAAGCATCATATGTGATTTTAAAGCCTCCCAATTTCATTAAGGTCTAATGAAGAGGCTCCAACAATCATCATGGTGTGCAAAACCATTGACTGGTAGACACATCCCTCAGAAGGCCAAAGAATATCCCTTAGAAAATATAATTGACATGGTGGCTTGAAGCCTTTTTAATGGCCACTAATTATTTAGAACTTAAGTAACTTTTTTTTTTTAATTTCCTTCTTTGGCCATAGTGAAGGCCATGAGACCCATTCTTGTTATGTAAAACATACTAAATGCCCATATTCCCAGCTAAAGGTCTTGTTTATGGAAATTGAGCATGAGAAAGATAAATTTAGGGACTAAGGTCCTTATTTTCGTCTCATAACCATAACATAGACATTAACTCCCATATGTGGTGAGAAATACCTCCTATGGTGCCCATATGCCGACTTTAGACCAAAGATCCATTAAAGAAGATCTATGTGGTTTTTAAGTGTAGCTCATAGCGCTTGAAACTAAAAAGCTTATTGTAAGGCCTAATTTCCTTGTTTACCTTCCCTACCCATGGTACGTTTCTTGATTCCTATATATGGTGTGAAAAAATTCCTAATGGAATTGATATCCCATATATCCCTAAGATTATTTAGAGAGGATATATGTAGTTTTTCAATGCCAAATTCATGGCCCTCGAGCATGAGAAGGTTCATTTTAGAAGTAAAGGCCTTTTCTCCTTCCCTCATGCTAGTTCTTATTATGAAAAGAGTAGTAATAGTGCCCATATTCGTAGTCTAGAGCCCTTTTCATGTCCATTGGTAAATGCCTTGAGAGTTATTTCTAGTGTGAAAAATCTGGAAATGTTGCACAAATATTAGTAAAGATAAAAGCCCTAATAGAAATCCTTCCATTGGTCATAACCTCTCATAATGCTAAATTTGTGAAATTGGCCTCATTGTAGTAGGTAGAAGTTTAGTTCAAATAAATAATAATGCCAAATCTTTGGGAGGGTGCATGTTATCATACTTTTATATGTCTATGTTAAAACATCAAGAAACCTTGACATGATTTTAATATTGAGTATTTTAATTTGTCTAAATACATGATAAATGGTAGCGATATAAACAGCTAAAAGTTCAAGAAGGTTATACCCTTCAACACCTTTGACACATATATCGCTACATAAAACTACTAATTACATTGATTGAAAATTAAATTTTACATGTTAAATAATTTATATATAACTTAATATCTTGTTTATTTTTATTGAACTCTTAATTTAATACTCTGTATAATTTATTGTTCTAAATATTAAATAATTTATATATAACTTAATATCTTGTTTATTTTTATTGAACCCTTACTTTAATACTATGTATAATTTATTGTTCTAAATATTAAAAGAGGAAAAATGACCCATGGTATTTGAAATGGTCATCTCTATTAAAAAAAAGAAATGAGGAGATCATGTTTGGTGAATTAAAATTTGTGACCGGTTGAACTTGGAACAATGGGTTGTAATCTAAAGTGAGATACAGTCTAGTGGATCAAGATGAGGTTCATTACTACAACATACACCATTATCTAGTTTGTTATAGGTGTTCATCGCAGTTTCCAATAATGAAAAAGCCAAGTGATATGGTGCGAAAACATGGCAGCGATAAACTGAATATTCTACTTAGGCCAAGAAAAAGAAAGGTTTCATCATAAAACTGTAGGGCTTGAAGGAGGTTGAAATTGCATGGCTGAATGGGCGATCTAAGGGTTAAATCTCCATTTACTTGTGCGGCCAAATTGGGAAACCCTTGAGGCTAAGAATCACAGCAGATTGATAATTGGTAGCAGTGTTAACAACAATATATTGGTAGGGACAAATGAAAAGGGTTACCAACGCTGGGAAAAAGTTGAGTTATAAATCTCACGAGTAAGAGGGTTTCTTTGTGTTAATTGGGTGAATTGAGAACTCATATTACACACATTTTTTTGAGGGCCAAATTACAAAATTATGTTTGTTATTTTTTTAGTAGAGTTAATCAACGGAGACAAGGGATCAGGTGGACGTATCAATAAGGGTTGAATTGCAATATCAGTTCTAGTCAAATTTGAAGCCAAGTTGAATGTCTACATATGGTCGAGTTGACATATGAGACTGTGCCATTTTTGGAGGATTTTATGACTTAATCAACTGGGGCCAAAAACCCTCAGACATTGCTCCTGAGCACAGGCTCTAGTCCACTAGCACACTGAAATCCTCTGCTTGGGGCTGTCGAAGCTGGCTACTAGTGTGAACAATAAATAAACTTAGAGTGGGGAGGGCGATCTAGGGTATGGACAATTAATAAAAAGAGACAGGGTTGATCCAGGTTATCTGAGGAAATATAGAAATCTCGAAAGAATTCTCCTCGCATGGAAAAAGACATCCAATATAATATGTTGAAAAAGGTCAAGGAATTTTTGCTTGGTAAGCTGAAAAGTGAATTGTGAGGGCAAGGCCAGTATTGCAGATTGATCAAATTAATTGGAGTCTAGAAGAGTTTTGGAGCAGAGGTCATATCAAAGGTTCAAACAATAGTTAGGTGTTGTAGCTACATGTATTCTCTTTTGATCCCTTAATAAAATGACTTGATGATTTCATGTTCAAGAATTTGTGTTTTCTGAATTTGTTAATGGTTTCCTTTCTTACAAATAAATTATTTAGCTACAAAATTTGCAAATACTTAACATATTGCTTCTGTTGTAAGAATGTTGACAGATTAACTATTTGAAAAACCTGCTCTCGGCAAAATATTTATATAGGATGCTAGAGAAGTGAGTTTTCTAAGAAAGGGATATTACAAACCATTAAAATATATAAAGGGATATTATAATTTTTTTCTAAAGCCATTATAAAGGAGTTCAACAATAAACACGACTAACATTGGAGTACATATATGGCTTAGCACTCTTGATTAAATGGAAATTACTTACCTTCATACATGATATAATCTAATGAAATGTCGCAATTCCATTGATTTTGAAACCTTAAAACCTTGAGAATGGGACCTAAAATTCCACTTTCTTTATGGGAAATCCAATGAAGTTGAAACCACTTTCAGACATCCTTAATTAATGGAATGGATAGGTAATGTGAGTATAGGATGTTTGAAGAGAGGTGTGTATAACACTTGCATAAAATCTAGTGCAGATGAAGCCTCCAAGAAGTAGAAAGAGGATATACTTTGTAGTATATCTTGAGAAGAAACAAGGACAATGAGGAGCTGGGTATTCTAGAGTGTTTCCATATTTACCAGCTAGGTTGCACTGGAAAGTATCTCTAACCAAAAAAAGGAGAAATATATTCCCTATTTGCAAGAAAAAAGTCTGAAGCTATTTTCATAGTTTGATTTAGTAGTGATTATGCTCTCCCATTTCGTGTTTCATCTACACTCATCAATTTGGTTTTCTACGATGTTCTTTCAATGATTAAAAAACAACATTCCTCAATGACAAGCATTCACTTAAATTTAGCTTGCAGTACAATATATCTAATTCATGATTGATGAGTGAAAGATATAGGAAAAGGTGCCGATTTTGAGCTCGCATAATCGAAAGCAGAGTTCTCACATGGATGGCACTGGCTAGTATCTAAAAAAGAGAGAAAACTAATATTTTCATAAAAAATACAAAAATTTGCACTTCTTTTGAAGAAATGAAATTGATATGTCTGTGACTAACTAATGTACATGAAAAAATTGAAGATAAGTTTCCAAAGTTTCTAGTAAAAAATGGTGATTCGAGTTGAAACTTAGTGGAAATTGATTGAATGTATGAAGGTAAGTACTATACAACTATACTTTGCTGTTAGAACCGCATGAAAATAATGGTAAGATTTCATATTTTGGTTTTTTTGGTTGAATCTTGTAAAACATAATTGTTTATGTACAAAACCAATGGAAAGGGTTGCTATCTATATAACCCAGAACCCCAAGAGTATACCAAAATCATCTAGAATCACTTTGTAAGTAGTTGATTTTACATTGGGTGAAGAGTGTTGCATTTCCATTTCATTATGTCTACAGTGCTTGCTGTCTTTTTAGAGATGTGTTTAATTGATCTTCATCCCACACGGGTTATGAAAGAATATAAAGTTAGGGTCCTCTACTTGAAGCCATTGAGCTCTATATTTATGAAACAAGAAAATTTCCTCTTTTTAAAATTTTTTCCTCAAACTTAGCTATTGGCCGAACTTCCTTATTTTTAAAATCTAGAGATAGATCATTGTTTCAGGAGATGATTGAAGGGTTTGTATTCCTAGATTCAAGGATTCCTTCTCTTTAAAAAATATAATGATAATATCATTATTTCAAGAGATGACTGAAGGGTTTACATTCGTAGATTCAATGATTTCTTCTCTTTTAAGAGTATTGTGAAAGATATCCTTGTTCCAAACTATTAGTTTCCATTTTTGAGATGTTGGAGTTTCTTATGCATGATATGCATTTTGGATCCCACCACTTGATAATATTGCCACAACTTCTAAATTTTAATAAGAAAATCAAAGTGAGAGGACCACATAAGCTCAAATTTCAATAGTTTTTTGTCTAGTTTGTCATCATTTTGAAATAAACTGATAAACATTAGTGAGGTAGAAATATTTGTCCCATATTTTTTAGGGCACCTTAAGGTTATCTAGAATCTGTATTTATGAATATTTAGAACCTCCAATATTTCCAAGGCCATCCATGTAGCTATCCCTCCACTTCTGCCTGTCCACTCTTATAGAGATTTCTTCAACATTCTTTTATATTCTCCTTTTAGTGGCTTCCATCATGCTTTCATCAAGCTTGGATTCTTGAATGAATATGATGTAATTTTTTTCTAGGATGATCTTCTTATTAAGTGATATTTGTTTAACCTTTGAACTCGTGCCTCTTGCATTACATGATAACATCTTCATGATTGAATCAAGAGTGTTTTTCTCCCCTTAATAAGAGTTCGATGAACTAGGATTTGGGGGATTTTGAACTACCTTTCATGAAATCTGTGATCAATGTTTGAGACTTGTCAACTATATTGACCACTGCTTCTTTAGTCCTTTTCATTGTTTTTTTTCTACCATTATTTTCCCATCGAAAGTATTTTCTTTGGAATTTGTTCCTATTGGATTTGAATGGTTTGTTATTTCTTTTCTCTTCAAAGTAAAAGGAAAGATATCACTAGAATTTTTCTCTTGGGAAAAAACCTAACGGTTGTGATCCTTATGATGTATATCATAGCAAAAGAGTCGCAGAGAATCCCTAGTCCTCCTCCTCTAAAGGACTACTTGCTGAAGGTTAACTCCAATCTAGATCTTCATGGAAATGTAGTTGATATCTTCTAGCTAGGACTTCCTCAAAAATCTTCATGCCTTCTCCAACAGATCATCCTAGCAACAACTGCTTGAACAACAATCACTTCTTCTACTTGTTCACATTCTAGTTTTAGGCTAAAGACATGCTATATTCACAAACAAGGCAGCCTATTTCATAATGGACATTTATCTCAATTTGGGAAATCTAAGATAGGGCTCTTAAACTCTACATGTCTAATAGGTAAAGTCTATTAATGCTTGTTTCAATTCAAAAATTGAAGACTTTAGCTACTAATAAAAAAAAATCATCATCAATCGTGTCCAACATGGCCTTGTAATTAATTAAAAAAGCCATCCATACATGGTGATTTTCCATTCTTCATGGAGTTAAGGGCTGAAAAAACTCCTATTTCAAAAAGTTGTTGTCTAACCTGTCCCAGTTGCTAATAGAATCATTGTGTGGGATAACCCTACAACAAGAATTCCTAGCATAAGGAGAAAAATAATCTGAAAATGAATCCCAAACATACCTTTCACTTTAGTAGGATCTGTAGCAAGAGATTCATGTGTCCAAACTTCCACTTTTCTCTTTAGAAAGTCGAAATAGAACTTAGAACCTATATCCCCCTCTTGAATCCATTGGTGTTGTGTATGGACCCGAGCACTACTAGAAAAATAATGCTCTCTTATTCAAATTTCCATCTTTAGCTTAGTAGCATCCTTTTGAAACTTAGTGGGAATTGATTGAATGCATGCAGGTAATTATTATAGAACTATACTTTGCTGTTAGAACTGCTTGAAAATAGGGGTAAGATTTTAGATTTTGGTTTTTTGGTTGAACCTTGTAAAACATAATTGTTCATGTACAAAACCAAAGGAAAGGATTGCTAGCTATATAACCCAGAAGCCCAAGAGTATACCAAAATCATCTAGATTCACTTTGTAAGTAGTCAATATGACATTGGGTGAAGAGTGTTGTCGTCTTAATCCACACTTGGGTGAATAGTGTTGCATTTCCATTTCATTATGTATACAGTGCTTGTTTTATTTCTAGAGATATGTTTACATTCGTAGATTCAATAATTTCTTCTCTTTTAAGAGCATTGTGAGATATCTCCTTGTTCCAAACTATTAGTTTGGATTTTTCAGATGTTGGAGTTTCTTATGCATGATAAGCATTTTAGATCCCATCACTTGATAATCTCGCAACAACTTATAAATTTTAATAAGGAAATCAAAGTGAGAGGACCACATAAGCTCAAATTTCAAGAGGTTGCTGTGTGGTTTATCATCATTTTCTATGATTGGAGAGATCACCCAATGATCTGAGAGGGCTTGACCTGCTAATGATTTGAGAGGGTTCCTCTATGGATGACAGAATCTAAGTAAAAATTACCCTTTGTCCCGTCTTTGTTTAGAATAAATATGTGTAATCTTTCCATAACAAAACCTTTCCCATCTATCTTGTTATTCCAAGAGAAGTATCCATTTCCACGGGCAATGTCAATGTGTGAATTCTTTTGGATAAAATCATACCAAACTGAAGTTGGATTTCCCTATAGGATACAGGCAACCTTTCTTCTCATACACCCCTAGAATCATGTTTAACTCCCCACCAACAAGCCATCATGAGTTATTCAAGACTTTCTCTCACTATATAACAGATTCTAGCAATTAGGCTTGAGGATTGTTAAAACAGGACCATAAACTGATAAACATTAGTGAGGTAACCTTAAGGTTATCTGGAATCTCTGGCTTCATGAACATCCAGAACCTCCAATATTTCCAAGGTCATCCATATAGCTATCTCTCCACTTCTGCGTGTTGGATCTTATAGATATTTCTTCAACATTCTTTTATATTCTCCTTTTGGTGGCTTCCATCCTGCATTCATCAAGCTTGGATTCTTGAATGAATATGATGTATATTTTTTCTAGGGTGATCCTTTTATTAAGTGATCTTTGTTTAACCTTTGAAACCATGCCTCTTGCATTTCATGATAGCATCTTCATGATTGATTCAAGACTGATTTTCTCCCCTCAATAGGAGTTTGATGAACTAGGATTTGGGGGATTTTGAACTACCTTTCATGAAATCTAGGATCAATGTTTGAGACTTGTCAGCTATATTGACCACTGCTTCTTTAGTCCTTTTCATTGTTTTTTTTTCTTCCATTCTTTTCCCATCCAAAGTCTTTTCTTTGGAATTTGTGCCTATTGGATTTGAATGGTTTGTTATTGCTTTCCTCTTCAAAGTAAAAGTAGAGACTTCACTAGAACATTTCTCTTGGGAAAAAAGCTATCGGTTGTGATCCTTATGATGGATACCATAGCAGAAGAGTCGCAAAGAATCCCTCACCCTCATCTAAAGGGATTCTTGCAGAAGGTTAACTCCAATCTAGATCTTCATGGAAATGTAGTTGATCTCTTCTAGCTAGGGCTTCCTCGAATATCTTCATGCATTCTCCAACAGATCATCCTGGAAACCACTGCTTGAACAACAACCACTTCTTCTGCTTGTTCTCATTTTGGTTTTAGGCTAAAGACATGCTATGTTTGCAGACAAGGCAACCTATTCCATAATCGACTCCTATCTGAATTTGGGAAATCTAAGACAGGGCTCTTAAATTCTATAGGTCTAATAGGTAAATTCTATTTAATGCTTGTTTCAATGCCAAACATACCTTTAACTCTAGTAGGATCTGCAACAAGAGATCCATGTGCCCAAACTTCCACTTTTCTCTTTAGAAATTCAAAATAGAACTTAGAACCTTCATCCCCCTCTTGAATCCGTTGGTGTTGTGTATGGACCTTAGTACTTCTAGTAAAATAATGCTCTCTTATTCAAATTTCCATCTTTAGCTTAGTAGCATCCTTTTAAAATTCAGTGGGACTTGATTGAATGCATGAAGGTAAGTATTATAGAACTATACTTTGCTGTTAGAACTGCTTGAAAATAGGGGTAAGCTTTTAGATTTTTGTTTTTTGGTTGAATCTTGTAAAGCATAATTGTTTATGTACAAAACCAATGGAAAGGGTTGCTAGTGATATAACCTAGAACCCCAAGAGTATGCCAAAATCATCTAGATTCACTTTGTAAGTAGTTAATTTGACGTTGGGTGAAGAGTGTTGTTGTCTTAATCCACACTTGGGTGAATAGTGTTGCATTTCCATTTCAATATGTCTACAGTGCTTGTTGTCTTTTTAGAGATGTGTTTAATTGATATTCAACCCGGACATGCTTATGAAAGAATATAAGGTTAGGCTTTGCTACTTGAAGCCATCAAACTCTATATTTATAAATTATGACGCAAGAAAATTTCCTCCTTTTTAAATTTCTCTCAAACTTGGCTATTGTCCGAACTTTCTTATTTTTAAAATCTAGAGATAGATCATTATTTCAAGAGATGGTTGAAGGGTTTGTATTCCTAGATTCAAGGATTCCTTCTATTTAAAAAATCTAATGATAAGATCATTATTTCAAGAGATGATTGAAGTGTTTAAACTTTACATTCGTAGCTTCAATGATTTCTTGTCTTTTAAGAGTGTTGTGAGAGACCTCCTTGTTCCAAACTATTAGTTTGGATTTTTGAGATGTTGGATTTTCTTATGCACGATAAGCATTTTGGATCCCACCACTTGATAATATTGCCACAACTTCTAAATTTTCATAAGGAAATCAAAGTGAGAGGAGCACGTAAGCTCAAATTTCAAGAGGTTTTTGTGTGGGTTTTCATCATTTTCTATGATTAGAGAGATCAACCAATGATCTAAGAGGGCTTGACCTGCTAATGATTTGAGAGGGTTCCTATATGGATGAGAGAATATATGTCAAAATTACTCTCTATCTAGTCATTATTAAGAATAAATCTGTGTAATCTTTCCATAACAAAACCTTTCCCATTTATCTTGTTATTCCAAGTGAAGTATCATTTCCACGGGCAATGTCAATGTGGTAATTCTTTTGGATAAAATCATACCAAACTGAAATGGGAGTTCCCTACAGGATACAGACAACCTCGTGAACAGTGATCAACATATAATCTTGTTTAAAAAGATACTAAAACTTGACATAACCAAGGACAAATGTGGAGACCCAGAAGAAGATATTTTTGACAATAAAAAGTTGATTACTACAAAAAGGGAATATCATGAGTTTCCCATCGATAATTCAGAAGTTGTAGAAATTTCAGGGGCTGAAAGGCCACCCTGAGTTTCTCTGGGTAGAATTTGAAGGTGTAGCAAATGGTGTGATAAAACTGAAGATGAAATTCTTATGATTTATTCCACTAGGGGTTATGGTAGTAGTTCTGTAGCAGAACATGAAACACAAATAAGATACAAGAATTGTAAAGAAAAACAACACATTAGGCTGGTGGCTCAGAATCACATTGAAGGGGCATGACTTGATCATTTTCCTTTGGCATAGAATCAGTCTGATAATGCATTTGTGAAGATGATAGTCATGATCACACAAATAAGGAAGGATGAAAACTTCCCAGGAGCACTCATGGCATCACAACGAGCCTTGATTTTGTAAAAAAATAGAATATTGATGATCTTGCTAGGGATTCTTCTATTCTTAAACTCCATAGGTCTAATAGGTAAATTCTATTAATGCTTGTTTGAATGCTAAAAGTGAACACTTTAGCTACTAAGCAACAAAATCATCATCAATCGTGTCCAACACGGACTTGTAAATTCACAAAAAATGCCATCCATGCTTTGTGATTTTCCATTCTTCATGGAGTTAAGGGCTGAAAAGACTTCTTTTTCAAAAATTCGTTGTCTAACCTATCGCTGTTGTTAATAGAATCCTTGTGTGGGATAACCCTACAACAAGCATTCCTAGCATAAGGAGAAAAATAGTATGAAAATGAATCCCAAACATACCTTTCACTTTAGTAGGATCTGTAGCAAGAGTTCCATGTGCCCAAACTTCCACTTTTCTCTTTAGAAATTCAAAATAGAACTTAGAACCTTCATCCCCCTCTTGAATCCATTAGTGTTGTGTATGGACTTGAGCACTACTCATAATATAATGCTCCCTTATTAAAATTTCCATCTCTCGCTTAGTAGCATGCTTTTGAAACTCAGTGGGAATTGACTGAATGCATGAAGGTAGGCATTATAGAACTATACTTTGTTGTTAGAACTGCTTGAAAATAGGGGTAAGCTTTCAGATTTTGGTTTTTTGGTTGAATCTTGTAAAAAAATATTTGTTTATGTACAAAACCAAAGGAAAGAGTTGGTAGCTATATAACCCAGAACCCCAAGAGTATATCAAAATCATCTAGATTAACTTTGTAAGTAGTCAATTTAACATTGGGTGAAGAGTGTTGTCGTCTTAATCCACACTTGGGTGAATATTATTGAATTTCCATTTCATTATGTATACAATGCTTGTTGTATTTCTAGAGATGTGTTTACATTCATAGCTTCAATGATTTCTTCTCCTTCAAGAGCATTGTGAGAGATCTCCTTGTTCCAAACTATTAGTTTGGATTTTTGAGATGTTGGAGCCTCTTATGCATGATAAGCATTTTAGATCCCACCACATGATATTCTTGTGACAACTTCTAAATTTTAATAGGGAAATCAAAGTGAGAGGACCACATAAGTTCAAATTTCAAGAGGTTGTTGTGTGGTTTGTCATCATTTTCTATGATTAGAGAGATCACCCAATGATCTAAGAGGGCTTGACCTGCTAATGATTTGAGAGGGTTCCTCTATATGTATGAGAGAATCTAAGTAAAAATTACCCTTTATCTATTCTTTGTTAAGAATAAATCTGTGTAATATTTCCATAATGAAACCTTTCCCATTTATCTTGTTATTCCAAGAGAAGTATCCATTTCCATGGGCAATGTCAATGTGGGAATTCTTTTGGATAAAATCATACCAAACTGAAGTTGGATTTCCCTACAGGATACAGGCAACCTTTCTTGTCATGCACCCCTAGAATCATGTTTAACTCCCCACCAACAAGCCATCATAAGTTATTCAAGGCTTTCTCTCGCTATATAACAGATTCTAGCAATTAGGATTGAGGATTGTTAAAACAAGACCATAAATTGGTAAACATTAGTGAGGTAGAAATATTTGTCCCATATTTTGGAGGGCACCTTAAGGTTATTTGGAATCTATGGCTTTATGAACATCCAAAACCTCCAATATTTCCAAGGTCATCCATGTAGCTATCTCTTGACTTCTTCCTGTTGGCTCTTATAGATATTTCTTCAAAATTCTTTTATATTCTCCTTTTGGTGGCTTCCATCCTGCTTTCATCAAGCTTGGATTCTTGAATTAATATGATGTATATTTTTTTTAGGATGACATTTTTATTAAGTGATCTTTGTTTAACCTTTGAACCCATGCCTCTTGCATTTCATGATAGAATCTTCATGATTGATTCAAGAGTGATTTTCTCCCCTTAATAGGAGTTCGATGAACTAGGATTTGGGGGATTTTGAACTACCTTTCATGAAATCTGTGATTAATGTTTGAGACTTGTCAACCATATTGACTACTACTTCTTTAGTCCTTTTCATTGTTTGTTTTTCTACCATTATTTTCCCATCCAAAAAAATTTCTTTGGAATTTGTGCCTATTGGATTTGAATGATTTGTTATTGCTTTCCTCTTCAAACTAAAATGAGATACTTCACTAGAATATTTTTCTTGGGAAAAAAGCTATTAGTTGTGATCCTTATGATGGATATCTTAGCAGAAGAGTCACAAAGATTCTATTGTCCTCCTCTTCTAAATGGATGCTTGCAGAAGGTTAACTCCAATCCAGATCTTCATGGAAATGTAGTTGATCTCTTCTAGCTAGGGCTTCCTCGAAGATCTTCATGCCTTCTCCAATAGATCATCCTGGCAACCACTTATTGAAAAACAACCACTTCTTCTACTTGTTCACATTATGGTTTTAGGTTAAAGACATGTTATATTTGCAGACAAGGTAGCCTATTCCATAATCGACACCTATCTCAATTTGGGAAATCTAAGACAAGGCTCTTAAACTCTATAGGTCTAATAGGTAAAGTCTATTTAATGCTTGTTTCAATGCCAAAAATGAAGACTTTATCTGCTAAGTAACAAAAGTCATCATCAATTGTGTCCAACATGGCCTTGTAAATTCACAAAAAAGGCCATCCATGCTTGGTGATTTTCCATGTTTAATTGAGTTAAGGGCATAAAAAACTCCTTTTTCAAAAAGTCGTTGTCTAACCTATCCCTGTTGCTAATAGAATCATTGTGTGGGATAACCCTACAACAAGAATTCCTAGAATCCACAGTCCACCACATGATCCATCAAAGCATAAGGAGAAAAATATTCTGAGAATGAATCCCAAACATACCTTTCACTTCAGTAGGATATGTAGCAAGAGATCCATGTGCCCAAACTTCCATTTTTATCTTTAGAAAGTCAAAATAGAACTTAGAACCTTCATCCCCATCTTGAATTCATTGGTGTTGTGTATGGACCCGAGCACTGCTAGCAATATAATTCTCTCTTATTAAAATTTCCATCTTTAGCTTAGGAGCATCCTTTTAAAACTCAGTTGGAATTGATTAAATGCATGAAGGTAAGTGATCCAAAATGGATTTAGTCTTGCCTCCAAATCAAAGTCTTCAAATGCAGATGAAAATGGGATCAAGTCAAAGTTCTCGTCGATACGAATCTAATGTGAAAATGGCATGTAAATCCGAGTCTAGATGAAGAAATTAGAGCCAATCAAAGATTTTGGTCAACAGTCAATGCCTACATTATTAGGACATATGGCAACCTGGGAAAGAGTCACAGGTTCTAGATGATGTCAGCGGAGAAGGTGACGTCGCACTTTGTGATTGGTTCACACCACAGTCGTTGGATCATTCAATTAGAGGAGATCGACGCATATCGCGTCAGAACATGCAAGCAGATTAGCAGTTCAAACAGACGCGATGTGGTTATTCAAGAGAAGTTTAACTTCTTTGAGTTATGACAGGAAAATTGTAAGTGGTATCTCACGCACCTTAAAGGCTGGAAATGGTATTTCTAAAATCTACGTGATTACACTCAGCGGTCGACATGTAGCACACCAAAACAACTTTTCTCGCGTGCTTTTGGAGTTTTAACTGTCAAGCTAGTGGGAGCACGATATTGCACGACAGCTATAAGATCGAGCAGGATGGATCGACGGTGGAGATTAGCCAAGCTAGTTGGCGAGCAGGTGACGCGACAGCTGTTGGATCGAGTGAGGAAATGATAGCTGTTGGATTGAGCGAGAGACGCGATAACTGTTGGATCATTTGGTATCATGATCTTTTCCAGGAAGAGGCTGAACGGTTGGGGTCAACTCCACGCCCGCTGGTCCCTTGGTTTATCCTTTCATTTTAATGTTATCGTATTATTCCATGTTCACCACAGTTTTGTAACTATACATGGTATATCAATACCATATCACCAAAAGGGTGGACTAATGTGGTTTTGGACCATTCTAGGGGGTTTTGAGGTCATAGTGGCCAAATACGGTTGAGTTTATACTCGTTTTGACTTGAAAACTCAAGCTAGACACAGTGGTGAGATCCATTTTCTTATTTGAGAATTTTTTTGAGCTCATACCTGTAATAGTAATTTGAAGAGAAAATATAGATGTCAACACTATAAGCAAAAGGACTAGGAGAGGTAGCGAGGAAGTCTGGTGAAGTCCTTTATTAAATTTGGTTGTGTTGATGTGTTTGAATATGTTTCCAAGTTTTTTATGTGTTTATGTTATTCACAATATTTTCGATCTATTGCACTAAGTATCATAAGTGAATTCACACATAGTCTATAATACATTTTTTAATTAACGAATCAAGTGGTATCAGAGTAGCAAGGTTTTTAAGG
This sequence comes from Pinus tabuliformis, assembly GCA_031772625.1. Lineage (NCBI taxonomy): Eukaryota > Viridiplantae > Streptophyta > Pinopsida > Pinales > Pinaceae > Pinus > Pinus tabuliformis. The sequence goes on along the minus strand of CM062810.1, from coordinate 942,443,943 downwards.
TTTGACAAGTTTGTGTGGAGATTTGAATGCTTACTAGGTTGAGGCTCAGATGAGGTTAAGGTGAACTTGTTGAGGCAAATCCAGAGATTGGAAGGGTATTTTTGGGTCAGAATCCAAATTCTTGGATAGTTTCATGACGATATGTGCAATGGTGGAAGAGATGTATAATGATTTTAAAAAGGGTAAAGGTTAAGGAACTTCATTACCTAAACTAGATAAAGGAATAGAGGAACCTTTTCTTTTTGTTCCTCCAGATAAAGAGAAAAGGGAAAAGCTTCCTCCACCATCTCCTCCATCATCACCATCATCATCATCATCATCATTTTCTTCTCATAAAACTAGTTCCTTCTAAAAAGAAAACGAAGAAATCCTCTTTCATCAAACTAGATGTAAGATTTGATTTTCCAATTTATTATGGAGAACTTAATGTTGAAAAGCTTGATAATTGGATAAAACAAATTGAAGTATATTGCAGGGTGCAGAAAGTTGTTTTAGAAAGGAAGATTATTTAGCTTGCTAGCCTTCGACTTGGAGGAACCGCACTTGTATGGTGGGAAGGCAAGACATAAGAAAATCTCCAAAAGCATGGTCAAATAATTTCAAATTGGAATGAATTTGTTTTTTCTATTAAAAAGTGATTTTATCCTTTGGCTTATATGAAACAAGCAATGATGAGTTGGCAAACACTACGTCAATTAAAAGGTCAAAGTGTTCAAAGTTATACTCAGGAATTCTGTAGGAGAGCATTAACATTAGGCATATCATTGGACTCACCAAAGAAATTATTAAAATACATAGGTTGCTTCATAGCTATCTGAGGCATGCCATACTTATGTTTAATCCAACTAGATTAGATGATGTATCAGTTCAAGCAACTCATCTAGAAGCTAGAGGTAAAGATGTAACCCAAGATGTTGGGAAATCATCCAAACCTATTGAAAGAAAAGATAAAGAGAAGAAGAAACTTAAATGGAAAGAGAAGAAAATAAACACTGTGAAGAAGGATAAACCTTCATGCAATCATTGTAAGAAGGAAGGACACGATGAGGCACACTGCTAGTCATTGCATCCAGAATTGAAGCCTAAGAAGTTCGGGAGTAAAGAAAGAAAGAATGATGTTGCTATTCAAAAGGACTTGGGGTCAGATTCAGGTGACGAGACAACGGTTATAGCTATAGGTATAAAAGGTAAAGATTCTAAAGCATCTACAAGTACTTCTTCGCATTTTTCTGATAATGATAATGATGAAAGGAAAAGAAATGAGATATTTCATATTAGAGTCATTTCCAAGCATACTAAAATTGATACTTTATTTGATAGTGGGTCACAAGTTAATTTGATTTCTGAAGCAATTGTAAAGAATTTGGGTCTAGAAATAAAGCCTCATAAAAAGGCATATCCATTAGGTTGGGTGTGTGATAAAACAATGCTAGAAGTTACGAAACAATGTAAACTTTGTTTTGCTATTGGGTCAAAGTTTTTAGATGATGTTGAGTTAGACATAGTCCCATTGGACTTATGTGGAATTCTATTAGTAAGTCCATACTTGTACGACAGAAATTCTATCTTCTATCGAACTGAAAATAAGTATCAACTCACTAAGGATGTAACTGAATATATTGTAAGGACTCATAAAATCAAAGATAATTTCTCTTTCATAAAGTGAGGACAGATGAAAAGAATTGTAAATTCAAGTAAACAATTTTTACTTGTCATTGAAAAACAAAGGATATTGATAAATCTGATGCTTTCCAAGGCTGTAATCCTGAACCAGAAGAAGATCTAGTTAAATTTGTTTCCGATTATGATATTCTGTTTCAGGAGCCTAAAGGGCTTCCACCCAAGTGAGAGATAGAACATGAGATCTATTTGTAGCAAGATGCTCCACTACCTAACATTGGAATGTATAGGTTATCAACACTAGAGAATGCAGAGATAAAGAAGTAGGTACAAGAGTTGTTGGATCAAGGGTTTATTTTACCAAGCACATCACCATGTGTTGTTGGGAAAAGTATCCATTCGGAATGCCCCTATCCCACTCTAAGGTGTGATAGTGCCTTAGCAACAAACAAGGAAAACTAATTGAGTATTTCTTCTTTATGAAATGTAAATGAGGAGAAAGGATGTAACTAACCTGTGTCTTCCGCTAGTTTGTTGATCCAATCACTCCTCTCTTCAGTGGCTCTCAACTCCTTGCTCCTTCACTGGCCCAACTTCACCGAATTCCTGCAAGATCACAAGAGAGAGAAACTACATGAAGATATAGATATACATTCATAAAAAGCTCAAGATCAGATTAAGCTAAACATGTAAGCATAACAAAACATCATTGGTACACAGCATGTAGGAGAAACTCAAATAGTTTATTGATAGAATAAGAAAGTCCAAGAGGAGATACAACCAAGTGAGTTCCGATCTAGCATCTACCTCCCAGCAAAGGAATCCCTTCCTCTCCTCCAACAAAGCATAAATCACCCAATGTACTAATCTCAATCTCAAACCAACAGCAATTCTCTGCAAAGTACAAAATTCCAGCCTCCTGGACCTCTGGGTGAGAGATCCATATATAGATGTAAGCAGAGAGGATGAGTCAGCTTATGTTTTGAATTGTGGCTTCTCTCTGTCAGTTCTTGCTTCCACTTGGAGGTTGAGAGCCTCTTACTCATCACTAGTCGAATTCATTGAGGCAAGTGTCATTGGAGAAGATTCTGGAAGCTTCCATGGTTTTTCCACCTCGTTGAATGAGCTTGCCATTTGTCATTTCCCGCTCAATGCACCTTGGTAGTGCTTCCACCTGCGTTGCAATGCACCTAGCCAGTGTAGCCTCTGCATTTCAACGCAGGCAGCTAGTGGAGCCTCTAAATTGATCCTGAATTGACTGTTTCTGAGTGGTTTTTGGTGGAGAACTTCTGGGAGAAGCTGTCATTGGTTGACCTTGTTCCTTTAGGGGTAGGAAAAACTCTTTTAGGGACTTTGGATCCCTTGGATTATGGACATTTCATGCTCAATGCTGTAAGGCACAAAAATGTCTATAACACCATGCAGATCACCTATTGTATTAGTGTGGAAGAAAGACAGCTCGTGGAGAATGTGCATTGATTTTAGATCACTAAATAAAATCACAATAAAGAATTGTTATCCTCTTCCTCGTATTGATGATTTGTTATATCAGTTAAAAGATGCAGTTTACTTCTCTAAACTGGACTTACGAAGTGGCTACCATCAGATCATATTTGCAGAATAGGATGTATGTGTTGGCATTATGAGACAAGTGTTGTCCTTGATGGCAAATCACACAAATGATAAATTATAGTGCAGCAAATTTATTTGATAAACTATAGTGCAACAAAGTTTCCGTCATGTAGAGAAAAGTTCACGCACTTTTATGCAGAGAAAATTTTATTCCATGAAGAGAAAAGTTCATGCACTTTTATGCAGAGAAAAGTTTATTCCATGTAGAGAAAAGTTCATGCACTTTTATGCAGAGAAAAGTTTATTCCATGTAGAGAAAAGTTCACACACTTTTATGCAGAGAAAAGTTTATTTCATGAAGAGAAAAGTTCACGCACTTTTATGCAGAGAAGAGTTTATTTCATGTAGAGAAATGTTCACGCACTTTTATGCAGAGAAAAGTTTATTTCATGTAGAGAAAAGTTTACGCACTTTCATGCAGAGAAAAGTTCCCTTCATGCAAGAGAAAAGTTCACGCACTTTCATGATTGGTTCATGGTATTAGTCCGACAGTTTTTGATCCTATGGTTTTGGTCTGTGGTATTAGTGTTGATCTCATGCACTTTCATGGTTGGTTCATGGTATTAGTCCGACAATTTTTGATCCTATGGTTTTGGTCCGTGGTATTGCATCCAAAAGTGTTGATCCCAAGTATTGGGTCCGTGGTATTGTGTTATTATGGTTTTGGACCGTGGTATTGTGAAAGGCCTAAGACTATAAAAGAGGAAGGAGATCATTTGGCAAAGCATCTTCTGAATTATTGAATATCTCATAAAGTGCTAGATCTGGAATATGGTGATTAGGTTATGGTGCAGATCTGGATCTGAATGAAGAAGGAACCTGAGTGTAAGGAGAAGGACAAGTTCTATTGATGGGTCAAAATCTTAAGGCTGGAATAGTGGTATGTGGCACACGCTTGATCTATAAATCTAATAATCTGGGTCTGAATTATTGATGCATGTTTTATTGTACACATGTTATGATCTAGGTATGTCTGATGTATGGAACAATTGCAAAGTTATAAGGAAATATTTGCAGATCTGTATGCGGGTTGGCTTTGGTGAAATCAGAGATTGATGATGCAAGTGTAGTTGATGGGTTTTTGATGTTCTTGGATCCAGTCTGAAAATTAATGAAAATTGGTCCTTGAAAGAAAAGAAGTAGGGGGTTGTAGCTCCCTTCCAGGAGAGACTAGAAATCGAGAGAGAGAGTTGTAGCTCTCTGCAGGTTGTAGCCTGCGTGCTGGTAAAGGACTGCACCAGTACAAAATCATTATAAAAGGAGTTTCTTATTAAAAGAAGATAGAGACATATTGCAGCAGGTGGTTTTCACCCACATTGGGTTTCCACCTTATAATTGGTGTTCTTTTGTGTGACTATTTGCTTTTCTTGTTCCTGCTCATTATTTTATGATATTGACATACAAAGTAATGATCAATATTTGAAGAATTATTCAAAGCATAAATAAAGAAGATATATTGAAAAGAATTTGATAATACTGATTCACCCCCCCTCTCAGTATTATTTCCAACAGTATGCAAGACTGCTTTCAAAAAGAAGCAAGGACTCTATGAATGGATGGTTATACCTTTTGGCTTAACTAACGCTCTAGCTACATTCATGCAAGTCATGAATGATGTATTTAGACCATTCATTGATGATTTTGTAATAGTTTATTTAGATGATATTCTTGTTTTCAGTAGAACATGGGATGGACATATAAAGCATGTAAAGCAGGTTTTAGATGTTTTGAAAAGAGAAAATATCTATGTAAAACTGTCGAAACGTGAATTTGGCAGAACATATTTGAATTATTTGGGTTATATTGTAGGGGGTGGTGAATTGAAGATAGATCTCTCTAAGTTCAAAGTCATTGTAAATTGGCCTAAGCCCAATACTGCTACAGAAGTTAGAAGTTTCTTAAGGGCGGCGCAATATTGGAGAAAGTTTATTGCTAACTTTTCTTTGACTGCAGCTCCTTTACATGCTTTGACAAGTGTGAAACAGGTGTTTCAGTGGGGAGGCAAACAATAGAAAGCCTCCGCCACATTGAAAGAAAGGATCAGTACAATGCCAATACTAGCACTGTTAGATCTTCAAAATCCATTTGAGATCGAGACAGATGCAAGTGAATATGCCATGGGGGTAGTGTTGATGCAACACAGGAAGCCTATATGCTTTCATTAGGAGACATTCACATTAGCAGTAGTTAACTATCCTACATATGATAAGGAATTATATGAATTAGTTCAGAGTGTTAAAAAGTGGAAACATTACATAATGGGTAAAGAAACAATCATACATACAGATCATCAACCACTTCAATATTTACACTCACAAACTAAATTGCAACAATCAAGACATTACAGGTGGATGGGTTTTCTACAACAATTTCATCTTGTTATCAGATTTAAGAAGGGCGTACATAATAAGGTTGCAGACATGTTATCAAGACCAATTATAAATGCATCCACAATACTTAAGCATAATCATGAAAGTTACATTGAACAATATGTTCAAGACATAGATTTTAAGGATGTATATGCAACTTTAAGTCATGGCAAGCACGTAGAAGAATTGGATTATTTTATAAAGGACAAAATCTTATATCATTTGGGAAAGTTATGCATTTCACAAACTGAAAGAGTTAATATAATTCGAGAAGCACATACTTCTCCCATATCAGGTCATTTTTGTGTAAATAAAACAATTGCACAATTACAAAGATTTTGTTGTTGGCCATGAATGAATGAGACAATTTCTAGATATATTAAATGATGTACTATGTGTGCTACAAGCAAGCCAAGTAATAGAAAATTAGGCTTGCATACTCCACTTCCAACTCCTTCTCGTCCTTGGGAACGTGTTTCCATGGATTTTGTTGGGGGATTTCCAAAGTCTAGAAAGAGTCATGATTACTTGTATGTAGTTGTGGATAGGTTCAGTAAGATGTGTATTTTGACACCATGTAATAAACAGGTCACAAATGAACAAACTGCAAAGCTATTCTTTCAAAATGTATGGGTTCATTTTGGGTTACCCACTTCTATTGTATCCGATCGAGATTCTCAATTTGTCGGGAAATTCTGGTCAAGTCTATGGGAGTTAATGGACATAAAGTTAAAGAAGAGCACGAAATTTCATCCACAAATAGATGGTCAAACAAAAGTGGTCAATACGACAGTGATATAGTTTCTTCGAGGATATTGCAGCAAGCATCCCAAACTTTGGGACGAGCATTTGTGTTATGTGCAACATGCTTACAACCATGCCAAACATTCTTGTTCTCAGAGATCTCCTTTTGAGACTTGTTTTGGTGTTATACCAAAGTCTCCCTTGGATCTTGTCTTTCGTAAAGACATAGCAGTTGATGGACACAGTGATGTGGACAAAGAAATAAAGTTCAGTGAACAAATCCAGGAAATTCACTAGGTAGTACAGGAACAACTGCAAATAATCCAAGCAAAGTATAAGGCGTGACATGACAAGAATCGAGTTGATCATAGCTTCAAGTTGGTGATCAAGTCTAGTTGTACATTAGCAAAGAAAGACTGGAAGGGGAAGGTAAAATGTTGAAACCAATTAGATATGGTCCTTTAAAAATACTTGAAAAAATTGGTGAAAATGATTTCCACCTAGATCTACTAGCTTATATGCAAATCTATTCTGTCGTGAATGTTGAAAACTTGCAGTTGTATGAACCTTAATTGGTGGAAGGTCCCGAAGAGCAAGTTCAGCTACCTTCCATTGAAGATATTTTTCCCAAGTATCTTAATGAGCTATAGGAGGACACAGTTCTTGACAGGAGGATGAGGATTTCACGACGGGGAAATGTTGAGTATCTTCGAGTTGGACTGAAAGGTACAAATACAAGTAAACCATGATGGATAGAGATTGGAAAAGTGAGGGAACCTTATCCTCACTTACTCGACAGTTAAAACCAACTTTAGGTTGACCAAAAGCTTCCAGTGGGGAGGAGTGATCCAAAATGGATTCAGTATTACCTCCAAATCAAAGTCTTCAAATGTAGATGAAAATGGGATCAAGTCAAAGTGCTCGTCGATATGAATCCAACGATGCAAACGGCGTGTAAATCCAAGTCTAGATGAACAAATTAGAGCCAATTAAAGATTCTGGTAAACAGTAAATGCCCACATCAACAGGACACGTGGCAACCTGCGAATGAGTCACAGGTTTTGGATGATGTCAGCAGAGAAGGTGATGTGGCAATTTGTAATTGGTTCACACCATAGTCATTGAATTGTCTAATCAGAGGAGATCGATGCATATTGCGCCACAACATGCAAGCAGGTTAATAGTTCAAACGAACGTGATGTGGTTATTCAAGATAAGTTTAACTTCTTTGAGTTTTGTCAAGAAAGTGGTAAGTGGTATCTCGTGCACCTTAAAGGCTGGAAATGGTATTTCTAAAATCTACGTTATTACACTCAGTGGTGGACAAGTAGCACACCAAAACAACTTTTCTCTCATGCTTTTGGAGTTTTAACCGTTGGGCTAGTGGGAGTGTGATATTGTGTGACAACCGTAGGATCGAGCAGGATGGATCGACGGTGGAGATTGTTAGTGCCTAAATCTACCTCAGGTTGAGGAAGGTAGGATCCAGGGCCAACATCAAACCACGCTTAACTTGGTAGCTAGCCCTACCAGGTTAGGAGAGGGCTCTCTTCGGGTCAATCTCAACAAAATACGATCGACGAGGGCTTGAGATGACTGATATGCTGACTGATTTTAGGCTAGGTATGTGTGTAAATGAGTTTGATTAAATAAAATGATGTTTTTGCTGGCTCAAATGGGAAAGCAGATTTTGGGTGCGGGGAATGAGACTCAGCTTTGCAGAGATCTCAATGGGGCAAGATAGGCAATTGATTTTGGCACGTCAAATCGAATGAGGTGGAGGGATTAGGGAGGTGAGGAGTTGAAGAGGGCAAGAGAAACCATGGATCCTCTCCAAATAGCTGAAAACATCAAGAAACTAAAGCAAACCTCATGTAGAACACTGCAATTTCAATGGATTCTACTTACACTCTTGTTTGATTTAGTTAGGAAGAAACAAGATAGATAATGTCATACATAACACATAAGTAAATTCACAATTACAGAGAAAAGAACTATACCAAAACAAATTCCACAAGGATCCCAAAGGGTGCTACAAACCTTGATCTCAATTCCTTAGCCAAAATGTTGATATGAGTGTACAATGAAGCTCAAGGCTTTCTCAAAAGTCCAACCATGCTAATGACTAAAAAACCACATAATATAGACAAACCATAGCTCATCCTAGGTTGTAGGGGTCGAGCTCACATGTTTAGGAGCTGTTCCAAATAATTCTAAATTGAGAACTAGAAATTAGGCAGTGGAACAACATGCCTCTAGAAACAAGGGAATTGATTCATTCAGCTTCAAACAACTTTTTAATAGATGAATCTACCTCCATAAGTGAAAATTTGACATATTTACATCATGATCCATCAATGTATATTAAATTGCATCAAAAATTTGACACTAATCATGTGAAAAAGTCAAACTTGCAAAAGCTAGACGAAAAATAGAGCATTCCTGATCAAACTGGGCCAAATTTCCTCTATGCGCCGCTCCTGATTCTCTATGCATAGCACCTGTTTGGAGTCGTTTTTGGAGGCCTTCCCGATGTCCAAATTCACTCCAAGTGTGCTTGTTCGAAAGTTCTGCCTGTCTACTTTCCAACCCAAGTGGAATGTTTCAATTTGGACTCCATTTATCTCTCCAAAAGTCAATTCTCCCAACACTGCTTCCTGTGTGTCAAAATAGGGGTAGTAAGGTCATTTTTTGAGTGTTTTTGACCTTTTTGAGGGCTCGAAACCTATCCAAATTTCTTGGCCATTGGAAGGAAAGCATATTTTTCCATGCCAAATCCAAAAATCCTGAGTTTTTGTGATTTAGAGGCTCCTAGAAAAATCAAGCGCCATGTGGCGCGGCGCATAGGGCAGAAAATCCTGTTTTTCGTGCCAAAAATTTCAAAAATTACAAAAATGCCCCAAATTTTCTGAAATTTGGGCTGGGTCATCCTCATCAAGCATTGTGTTGCACCAAGGAAGCCTCAACCAATATCTGAAGTCCTTCATGCTCTCTTCAATTTTGCCTTCAAGCTCTTGATTCTAGCTTGGCACACCATGTTCCTTGACAAATAATGATATGCCATGCTTCTCAGCATATTCTTCTCATTGATGGCCTTTTCTAACTTCCTCCCCAAGTGGATATTGGCTCTTTCAAGTCATGACTCCCGATCGGCATTAACTTCTTGCTCAAGTGAAGTGAGCTCCACCCCCCTCCTTTGGGCAGCTTGGTGATTCTCCCGAATGTTTTGCAACTCCATAATCACTTACTGATCTTCAAGATACTTATTTCTTTGCTACAAGTACTGTATTTTCCATTTATCCCTATCCAAGTTGATGAACAAGGCATTGATGTTTGTCTACTGCTCTTGAATGACTTCATTGAGATTTGTGCTCTACGGGCCCATATCCATATCACCACCCTCAATGAGAATGAAATCAGTCTCCTGCTCACCTGATGGTCCTTCATCCTGTAGCAGCCTCTTGCCTTTGTCTTGAACCTATTTTGCTGATGGCGGAAGCGAGACCCCTTCCACCCTAGGTGGAGATAATACTCGCTTAGCTGCTGCGAACAACCGTCTAGTGCCCTTCTGATAAGTGATAAACACAGACATACTAGTGGTCTGTGTCTCATGACCCTCATGCTGATATGAAGGTCCACCTATCTCATGTATAGTCTCTGAAGGTCCCTAAGGAGCTGTGAAAAACTCACGAGAAATGAAGTCCTCCCAAGTGATGCCCTGTAAGCCAAGCTAATGGATGACCACAATTTTAATGAGAGCAAAATGATATATACTGTTGAATTGTTGCTGAGGAGTCTTTTGCTATATTAGGGTGGTCATCTTCTCAATATTTTGGTACATGAAGTAGGGTAGGTTCATCATCCTCACCCTGGTAAAATGCATCAGCAGTCTGATATGATAAGCATATAAACAGGAAAACCGGCCCTCACAGCTGAAATACTTCATGATCAGTTTCTTTAAAGGAGCATATGAATCTTTGAGGTAGTGAAAAGGAAAAAATCTCCTGAGATGTCTCAAATAATTGGGTTTGATGTATGGTTCATATTGATGCCGGTCAATTTGCTGCCTCTTGTTCCATTGCTCTCCAATGTTTGGAATATCAGTTGCTAGTGAAATAGATTCTGGTGTTAATGTGAAAGTGACACCAGCTAGAGTGACTTGACCATCAAGTAAATGAAACACAAACAAATGATCCAAGTCATGATGAAACTGAATGCGAGCAACCTTCTCACAAAATTCATAGCAGGACTGGTGTTGAAAACAAGTGATCGCAAGAGGGCAGGCCTGTAACTCAGCAAGAGTGGTTGGTTCTTCTCGAATATGTTTGCCACCTCTATGAGGCCTCCTTGGTGCATGTACCTCTGTTGGTGAGTCAGTGTGTGTCTCTTCTTCATAATAATATGAGGGATCAGATGCCATCTATGCTAGTGGATGAACTGTCTTGGAGCTGCCTTGATGAGAAGTAAGTGATTGTGATGTTTTTTTGACTTTTTCCACCAAGGGAAAAGTGATATGAGGGATTGTGGAGGGTGGAAACAATGAGGGATTTAGAGATAGATGGGACAGGGTTTAGCTAAGGGAACATGGAATTAGAGAGTAATTTGGGAGCTTTTGGTATAGGACTAGGGTTTGGGAATTTTTATTTGGGGCTTTGGGAAATGGGAATCAGGGATATGAGATATGTGAATTTATGGATATGTGAGTTTAGGGAATAGGGAAATGAGGGAAAATGGAGTGAGGGAGTAGAAAGGTGGACTTGGTGGCTTATTAGTCAATACAAACCCTAGGAAACAATTTCCTTTGAGAGATTTCAAGAGATAGATCATAGGGTTTGATTTCTTTTTAAACAATCACCATAAGACAACCACCATAAATTGTGTAGTAAAATATTTCACTAGCCAAGAGGAGAAAGGTACTTAATTATACACTATAAGATTTTGGTGATTTTGGCGTTTTAGAGAAGTTGCCGAGGATTTTGGGCTTGCCAGCTCTATGCGCCACGCATCAAACCCAACGCGTCGTGCCCATGTAAATTTGAACTGGAGATTGCAGCTCTATGCACCGTGGCTGATATTTGCACCGCGCCACCTGTCCGGTGCGTCGCGCCTCTTTCTTGGGGCAATTTTTCACCGATTTCTCTTGCTTGCTCACCAACACAACTTTGCTTTGCCCAAATTTGTCTTTGAAATGCAAATGAACCTTTCAATGGAAGAAATAACTTATATACAAGGAGCTTTTAATTTTTTGGTTCATAAAACCCACCTTACAATGTTTGGAAAATGAATTTATTTTTATAACTCTGTTTTTGAGCTTTTTCACTTTATTTGCTTGTGATGAACTGAATGACCTATGTCTTGTTTTCTTTGCAGGGGGTTGGAGCTACTGAGGCTAGGAAAAGTGACCAGGGTTGCAGGTGAAGTAATTTACATATGAAGGAAATAAAAATTACATGAATTTGTACAATAAAATCTAAAGATACCCTGTTTTTCCTCAAAACTCTGCTTTGAGGAAAAACACATCTCTGAACACTTGATCATGAAATTTATTGATGCTAGGACCTCCTCATGTGCCTACTAGTTATTATTGGACTTTTTAAAACCCTTTTTGATGAAACCCTAACGAAACCCTAGACCTAAATGACAATGAAACCCTAGAAAAGACCTCTGCAACCTTTAAGACAAAAAGGTGACTGTATACAATTTTTGATGAATAAACATGAGTCAGCAGGTAAATGACATGAGGGAAACTGTCGAAGAAGCCATTACAATCAGATGATCCATGCACCTAATGGAATGCAGCTGACTGGGCGGGACACCTAATATGCAATGCAAAAAGAGGATTTGATCTTTGACGGAGGGATGAAGATACCGACACTAACATTGGCTCCAATGGGGATGGTAGCTCCTTGGAGGGGACAAGAACTATAGATCTTTGGGAGAGCAGACACCTGCCTTCATCCATTGGGTAATGGAGTCAATAACTTCAAAACGCCCAAAAACCAATATGTTGACTCAAAACATAACTCAATTATAACTCAAAACTGACTCAATACTGAACTGACTGAAACAAAAAATGACTCATGACTTACTTAACTGAAACAAGTACTTACAAAGCTTTTTGAATGGCAACAGACCATCGAGGTTTGAGGGCTTCAAATCATGATGACAACCACCTGGCCACTAATGGAATATGTACAATCATTTGTAGTGAGCCTTCCAATGTAACCAATCCAGCAAATGGCTACATACTGAAATTTTGCTCTCACTTTCCCCGAGAAGGTAAAATGATGTAAATGTATGAAACTCACAATAAGAACTGAAACCAAGCATTATGCTAACGAACCAGGCAACATTCATCTTCTCTAGTGCTTGCAAAAGAATGTCGAAAGGATCTTGAAAGTCTTGAAGCACAGGCTTGGCTTGAGATCCAACAAAAAAATACAAGTACTCCCTTCATTCTGATTTGAAAGAACAACTAGTTGCTGAGTGATAGGAAAGTATAGAGAGGTATAAGCTTCTGCCATCTGAGTGTTAGCTGTAAATTCCTTGACCATGAGAAATTCTGGCATATTTTCTCTCTCAAGCTCATATCCCTCAACTTCATGGTCTAGGTCATTCTTAAACAGAAAACACACTTCAAGATTATCAAACATGACAGTCTTATCATTTTCATGAAGGAAAACATTATCTTTTCGCTGATCAATTAAGTTAATTTCAAGACTATCATTATTTTCAAAAGTGGAAGAAGTTTCACCAACACTTTCTTGACCATGTGCACACTTCAGACCTGCATTATTTTGGGTTGTAACCTGACATTTCAAGAGTCGATCTATCTCATCTTCAGACAGAGGAGATAATAATTTCTGTTTTGTTTTTCTCAAGTGATTTTTGTCTTCGTGAAATAACATTTCAAAACATGAAAAACCTGAATGACAATCCTCATTTCTTGATCTTCTGAAATTTGAAAACATTGTTGACCATCTTCATTTGACATGGAAATCAAACTATCCAAATTACCATTTACCACTGAGTTATCGAAAGAAGATTTTTCACTTACTCGAACAAAGGTTTCATCTTGCTTTTCATAAAATGACCAGATTACCTCCTCATGAAGGCTTTGTTCATTAACTCTGTCTTCTTCATTCCAGATGATCTCAACAGCAGAGCTCTCTTTCATGGGATTCAAAACAAGGTTGTCTTCATCATCACGATCTAAATATAGATCTGAAATAGTTGACTTGACTTTATCACATTCTAAAATTGAAACTTGACTTTCCTGCATGTTGTCTTCTTCTATGGACAGATCTGAAATAAAACCTTCTCTTTCATCATTTTCCATTGTACTAAGATCTTGATCCTGCTGCAAATTTTCCTGAGCATCTTGATAAGTATCCTCTTTATGCTGCTGAAATGGATTTTCATACAGAGCTTCCATGATCTCATCGTCCATGAAGTCATCATATTCATAAACTTTCTCAAGACTTTCAATAAAACTATAAGCATGTTTGCAACAGTTCTGAACTAAATTTAATGATGGATAAGATTCTTTATACCTTTCAAAGAGCATGGCATGAAAATCCTTTAAACAGTAAATACAAGTAGGCCGCAAACTTTCATACCATGATTGGGCTTCACCTTCTAGAGTGGCCATGAATGTCTTCATCAAGCAATCTTCAGGAAAATCAACCTTCAACTTGTGAATATGCATGTGAAATCTAACCAGATGTAAAGTAGCATCATTCCTATCATCATCTTTAAACATAGGAAAATTCCTTTGCAAATTTACCTTCGGAATTTTATTTGGAAAACCTGAAATGTGATCTCGACTCATGGGAGCATACCTTCGATCCAGCAAAACCATTTTGATAACAATGAATTAACCAAAAGTTTCTTCAGGCTAATGCTTCTTGAAGGGTAGAGTCGCCATAAAAATTCTGAACCTTGGGATTTTCGACACTGGAGGCTCCAGGTGAATGATTTCAGCCTTTTGATGTTTGATCATTGTCCATCATCAACAATCAGATTTGAACTTGATTACATTTTACTGACGAAACCAGATGTTCAGTTCATAAACTAGACCGGAGATTGACTGAAGCAGCATTTATCTACTTTTGCTAACGCAAATCAAGAGCATTTCGAAGTCTACTTGGCTAACTTCAAGCTCCAACTGTAGTCTATAAAGCAAACAACAAACTTTTCTTCCCCGGTATAGTCGCCACTATGTTAGTGCCTAAATCTACCTCAGGTTGAGGAAGGTAAGATCCAGGGCCAACATCAAACCACGTTTAACCTGGTAGCTAGCCTTACCAAGTCAGGAGAGGGCTCTCTCTGAGTCAATCTCAGCAAAATATGATCGATGAGGGCTTGCGATGACTGATATGCTGACTAATTTTAGGCTAGGTATGTGTGTAAATGAGTTTGATTGAATAAAATGATGTTTTTGCTGGCTCAAATGGGAAAGCAGATTTTGGGTGCGGAGAATGAGGCTCAACTTTGTAGAGATCTCAATGGGGCAAGATAGGCAACTGATTTTGGCACTTCAAATCGAATGAGGTGGAGGGATTAGACAGGCGAGGAGTTGAATAGGGCAAGAGAAACCATGGATCCTCTCAAAATAGCTAAAAACATCAAGAAACTAAAGCAAACCTCAAGTAGAAGACTATCTTGGAAAGAGGTTGGACAATATTGTAACGCGCCTTGGCTTCTCCACTACATGGAGCTAGTTCGTCTCTTTGGAGGAGCAGACGGATGTGGTTGTAACGTTCCACTATTGGGGCTAGCAGGTTTACGTGGATGTATTGTATGATTGGAACTTACACTTTTTATATAATAAGAGCCAGCACATTTTCAAGCATATGTTGTTATTGTAGTTGGACTGCTCCAGTTGCCTTAATGATATATGTTTCTTAACTTACGTATTTGTGTATGAACTAAATTGTATGAAATTATATGAATCTTGTTGTTAATGTGTTGTATATGTTGTTAAAGATGTCTCGTCTGTGTCGATTGCTCTGCCGGATATCAAACACAACTTTCACATGAACCTTGCTATAACAATTGTTGCACTTGTTTAGACTAGTCTGTGAGTGTTGTACATGTTATCTTACCTTGTATGATGTGACTGTCGCATCCGAGTGGACTGCTCCGCTAGAAGTTGTGCATGTCCTTTTGTGTTGTGTGTTCCTAGTCGAGTTGGAACTGATCCCTTTCAACCTGGAACTCACCTTCACCCTCATCTCACCCCCTATGTCTTAGAACCTTTCATACACCTTCATCGAGTCACTGCAACAGTCACACCCTTTCTATTGACAGAGTTATCTTACTTGCCTCTGTTCGACATCACAGTCAAGGCATTACCTTAAAACCCACTACTTGAACTCCTCCACCAAATAGTATGAGGTCTAATTAGGACTTCTTACCGAGGAGATCCCCTTGACATGTTGGCGGGCCCAACACCGTCAACACTTCCACTTACATGTCTTCTTTGGTGATCTTTCTCATTAGGGGTTCAATTTTTTCTCTAATGACAAGAAATGAGATATGTTGAATGATGTATTTGATGGTAGGATCCATTTTTGATATTGGATTTGTGAAGTTTTTATAAAAGTAGATGAGCTTAGCCTCCATTTATTTTTTAATATAAATTTTGGTGTTGTATGATGTCTTTAGGGAGGCTATGTGATTATTATTCCTATGATGAACCATGTATTTATGGAAGAAGGCTATATTTTTTTCTCATTCTCTCAACCCTTTGATCATAGAAATCTCCTTCCATAACATATCCTCTTTCTTTCATTTTTCATCCAAATGGATTAGAATCTGGGCTTTTCCTGGATGAGGAAATACAATATTCTATTATGAATGGATTCCAATTGAATTCTAGCCATTTTATTTTTTAGTTCTTTCTTTTCTTAGAAAGTTTTGCCAAAATCCTCCTCATTCCATTTTCTTCACCTGGAATTTGATATAATTGAGTTTTTTTGCAATATGTACATGTCATGGCCTTCTACTTTATCTAACTTATCCCACCATTCATGGATTTTCTCTTACTTGATTATGGGTGAGATAGCCAAAACCCTTCAAATCTAAAAGCTTTATTTTTTGGACTAGCTTGGATGTTTAGTTTTAAATTAATGGGCTAGTGATCTGAACCTCTATAGGGGAGTATGGAGGCCTCCATAAAAGTTTCCCTAACCATTATACTTTTATGAGATTAGGAACTCATTCAATCTAGAGGCAATTTTTTGGGAACCTCTTCTCCTATTGTTCAAGGAGAAGATATTATTTATAATATCAATATTGACCATATGAGTGGTACACATAAGGTCTTCAAATAACTTTGCCTCCATGTCTAAATTTCTTATGCCCCCCCTTTTTCTTAAGAGTGACTTTATGATGTTTAAGTCTCATTCGAGAATCCATGGATGATCATTTTTAGGAGTTTCAGCTATCTAATGATATTGAGGAAATGAGCTTTGTCGTGAAGTGAGGTAGTACCATAAACATTAGAGAGGAAATAGATTTCCCAAGGAATTGATTAGATGAAATTTTATAGTAAGAATTTTGTAAGTGGAAAACATGTCTAAAATAATTACCTTCTATGAGTTACAAAATTTTCTAAGCCTCCATATTGTCCTTAAGAATTAGTACCCATTAATTGACAACCTATACTAAATTTAGAGGATATCAGATCAATGTTTTCACTGATTTTTTTTCTTGGATCATCGTGAATGTTGGTTGGTTAGTTGGCCATTTAGATTAAGGAGTATTTGCTTTCCTTTGTAATTTAGGCCCCTTATGTCCCAAGAGATAATCTTCATCACGGTCATCTGGGGTGGGGGTGGGGTGTGGAGGAAGGGAATACCTCCGAGATTATATTTACTATGCCTATTCACTAGCATTTCCCCTAACTCCTCTAGGATTTATTGGTTTCTTTTCCACCCTTTCTTCCTTTCCTCCTTATGTGACTTTGGAAAGTTATTGAATGAATGAATCTTTACTCCTAAGGGTAAATTCATAGTTCTTGAACTTTCAACACAACTTTTTGATCTTAGATGGGAGCCTTTAAATATGATTTACCAATTATTTTTACCTGGTTGTTTGGAATAGAGTTGGAATATTTACCCTTCCAAGATTTGGCAATGATGGGAAGGTAAAAAGCATCCATATCCATGTGCTTTCTTTCTCCTTTTCTAGGTCTTCTTCTATATCCTCCATGATGATTTCTTGGAGGGTTGACTCTAGGACTTGTGAATTAGGGTCGTAAGTCCCTTACGACGTAGGACTTATGACCTACAATATTTTATGACCCTTGGTTTCATCTTCCAATGGATCTCTTGGACTCCCATTCCTTGTTTAGCTTGATTTATTACTCTTTATATTATTCCTCAAGAGAATACTATAATTCCTAAGGATTAGGTTTGCAATAAAATACATGCCCTAACATTAGACTATAATATGACAAATTTCCATACAACATCCAAAATTTATTCTTTGAAAATAATGTGTGTGAATAATATAGACAACTTTTACAAATGATATAACGTTGTTAGTGATTAATAAAAGAACTAATTGATAAAAAATTATCAATTAACACCCTATAAAAGAACACTATATATATATATATATATATATATATATATATATATATATATATATATATATATATATGAATTGGTAGAACAAAAATATATGTTATATTTATTTATATTTTGGGTGGGCATGGAGGAAAGAAATCCATTATGTATATCATGCCTCTGGTTGTCTCAAATTTTTCATATCATCTACATTTCACAATACAACATTTAATAATTGGTAATCCAACTCAATAATCTCAATGATTCTCCTAATATATTGAATATTCTTAACAATAATAGTAATTATATATTTTGAACTTGCTTTACTGATTTTGTAGAATCTACCATGATGACACAATAAAGTGACTATCTCTATTCATTTACTCTTTCTACACAAAAATGTCAAGCATATTCCCACATTATAAGATATTTCCTCACCCACAATATCTAATCATTTTCTCTATTGAAAATAAATATAATGTGTTCATGATTTAAAAGTGAATGGTGTTGAATTTCTTGGAAACATTGTTTTTTTTAAGAATTACATGTGTACCTTTCTTTCATGTCCTTTAGGGCTGTTGATCTCATCTTTTATTATCTGCGCATCCATACTTGCCTCATTTATTTGATTTTAAATTATTCAGCACCTGATTCAAATGTACATTATTATCCCCTTTCCTATTCAAAATAATAGGAAGTTTTGAATATATTCAACACCCCATTATAGTGTACAATCTTTGTCCCATTTCTTATTTAGATCAATTAAAAATTAGGTATTGTAAAATGATTTTATATTCTCCACATAATATAAAATGATTTTTTTTTAGAATAATACATTCATGGTCACTTATTAAAAAGTAAAAAATATATTTAAAACTTTAAATGCCATTGTATAAATTTGAAAATAATAATTTTTAGAGTAAACAATGGTAACACAACAACATTAAATTATGAGTTTAATTAACAAATTTATATTTGAATACCATTCAACTAGCATTTCACTTCATCTATAATACCATATTCATGGTCTTCATCCTATCTCATCTTCATAATCTTTACTAACACATTCCAATATAAATAAAAATGTTTCATTTAATACATAGCCTTTAGTGAAAAAACTCTTTAGAAATGCATACATATATATATTAGTGTTTTCATATTAAAAACTTAAATACATGTGTAATAAGACAATTATTGTACCCCATCCAAAGCTACAAAAGGTTCATCCATCACAAATAAAAATGAATAATGGGAATTTCATTTGATTTAATTGGAAGGAAAATTGATGAACACATAAAATAAAATGGAAAAGAAGGTTCACATCCAAGATATGAAAATATTGATAAAATTTCCAAAGTTTTAGATTACTAACTAGTTAAATCTTGAAGACATCACAAAAATAATCATAGGAAAGAGGATCTTGAAGGACTCAAGGTAAGAATGGCATGTATGATAGGTAAGGAGGGATTTGAAGAGCTCAAAACAAACATGACAAGAAAGAAGTATTAAGAAGAGATGAAAGAGGAAATGATAAAAAAATATATCAGTTTCCCTTATCATAAATTCTATTGATCAAGAAGAAGATTATGTGAATAAATGAATTAATTCCTAGTCACATCAAGAGAACATATCAACATATCATGAGAAGTAGAAGAACAAATACTAGTCACATATGTATTCATTCATCAATATCCACAATTTTTTTACTTTAACTAAGCACCAAGGAACTACTTCTTCCCAAATATATATATATGAGTAATTTTAATGTAGTGATACCATGATGTAGATATTCTAGACAGATAAATTTTCTTATCTGAACCAAGTAAGATCTTTAATGAAGAAAATCATTACAAATTTATATTTAGCATCTAATTAATTTGTGTGGTATCAATGGATTTGTGACCATAAAAAGGACCATATTGTCTCTTAATCCATATTTATTGAAGAACTGATAGCACATTATGGAGAGAATTTGAACATAGCCTCATTTAGTCAATTGATAAAGCTTAGGGAAAAAAAAATTAGCCATAGAGTTGATTCAACATTTTCGAAAGTCTAGTCATAGAGTGAAGGATATTCTAGATGATAAATTAGTATATCTATTTATGGGTGAATTAAAAGAGTGTATTCAGTAAGAGAAAATTAATTTTATCCTAAATCCATTGGTAGATGTTTCAATGTGGAAATAAGAGTTTAAAGGTAAAATTATGGCTACTATAAGGGTTTCCATTACTACTTACAACCATCACACTACTCCCTCTCCTAAACAAAAGTAACTAACTAAGTTTACATCTCTCCAAATGGATTAAAGAAAAATAAATGGGGTATGTTTCAATTGTGATAGTCAGTATAATAAGGGGAAAATTTGTGGTGAAAAGAATTATAAAACATAGATTTTGATGAGGAAGAATAGTAAGATCTAGAACATTTTCAAGACCTGTAATGAATTGAAAATACAACCACCATATTTTCCATGTTTTGGATGGCATAATCACTCCATTGATTCTCAATGTAGATGGATATATGAAGTAACAAAAGATAGCAATATTGATTGATTGTGTTAGTACACACAATTTCATCAACAACATATTTGTGATGCTCCAAATTTTAAGTAATGATTGTAAATGGAGGTATTATAAATTGTGCAAGTAAGTGCCATAATATTAAGCCTATTATGATAAATTATTTATTGGAGACCCTAACAACCATAATCCAAATAGGCGGTGTTAATGTGGTCTTATGGAGGTCCAAAGGATAAAATAATTAGGCATAGTGACTATAAATTTCAAGAACTTTCATGGTATTTTTCTCAAATTGAAAATAAATATAACTAACAGGTATTCAAGGGATACCATTGAAAGTGATAATATCAAACAACTTGATGCAGGTAATTACAAAGGGACACTTACAAGTAATTACACTATTGCTCTTAGCATATTTACAATCATTTTAGCTCTCTCTACACTTGGACATCCAATGAGTGATTGAAAATAATTTAAAGATGTATGATGAGATATTGAAAGGTATTCCAATCAATATGGAGTGTGACACTTCATAGTATAGGGATTCATGAATTTTTAATACTATTTTTCATTAAAATTGGAAATCTTTTATTACAAGGACGCCAACAAAATTAAGTTTTTTGGTTATTTTGAAATAACCAAATCCATATTGAGATCCATGTCCATAAATAAATAAATAAACAACAATGATAAATAATATCCATATATGTAAAAAGATAAAAGAAAAAAAATATGTATACTCTTTTCACAAGAATTGTTCCATAAACACTCATAAGATATAGCATAACACATACAATTTATTTTTTGAATACTACGAAACCTTGAGGGATTCATATAATTTTAATGAAATTTTCATGGTCTAGGGATTCATGCAATTCAAAAAATTGTATTGCAAGGACACCAATAGAATTGAGTTTTTTGGTTATTTTGAAATTCTAGATCCACTATTTAATTCCAAAGTTAATGAAATGAGTGTCAAATTCCTTTAACATATCCTCTTGATGTCTAGAATCATATATATTTATAGATAATAAAGGAAGTTATTTTAGTTTAGGTAGTTACAAATAATTCTTAATTAAGGTGTGAAATCTAACATAGATAGTTGACGTAAAGAGCCCATTGGATGATCTCAAGTCAAGGTTCAATATGATATGAAGAATTGTTGGACACCTAATACATTACGGTTATAGTGTGGAATGTGAACCATCATGGGGAGTCCAAGGGACCTTGGAAGTTGAATCTAATGGTCATGAACATTGTATCAATATGTGTATCTTATCAATGAAAAATCAATTCACGCTGATTTTGTGATCTTTGGTTTGCATCCCAACAATGTTATTAGAGCATGGTGTTCATTCAAGCCCATAATTCCTGCTACTCGAAAACACCTTCTGCTATTTTTAACTTTTGTCATTCTTTACACTTGGTTTGAGATTCCCTGGATCATTTCTTTGTCTCTATATTTGTTCATGCAACATTTCTCCCCTAAGGTCTTATAACCTATGTTGTCCAATTTTAACCATTTATCATGTCCATTTCATTTGAGATGATTTTTGTGAGAGGGTCTCTACACACTCATTCTATCAGTAAGTGTTCTATTTACGATAACCACTAGATGGTTGTGCACACACAAAAGAAAATATTCCCCAACTATTGAGCAATGTAACATGATCATAAAATATGATAGAATATATATATGACCATATTTCCTTGACTCGTGTCCCATTGCTGCCATGACTCTATATGTTTTTTCTTTACTTCTCCACACTAAAATATCCATTCCATTTTAATTAATCATAGACCTATCTATATCTTGGAACCCTCAGGCTATCTGTTTTATGCCACATATTCGAAATTGAAATTATTGAGCCACATATTTGTTAAATTTGATAAGAATTTGTGATTCTAAGCATATGGAAATGCCTCAATATTAGCCCACATCGACTTTCAAGACATTGAAATCTTATCTCACATGATTAGAAAAATGTAGCTATGTACTAGACATCTTCTCCATCTCGTTATGGAATGCAAGTGGCATGGAAGGCACACTAGTTCCATTGTCAGGACTAGAGTTATTCTGGTCCCAATTATCGTGGTGGAACATTCTTGTAATAATACCAGTTGGATTTACAATATAAATGTTACTTTGAAAATATTCAACATATTCGTGATGTAGATGTTCATGCTCTACTCAAGGATGCTTGCCAGAAGTTTATTTAGGAGGACAAATGATAATTGGAAGGATGATGGGGAAATTGGATATTGTTGGATGTCGTTGGGTAATTGATGTTGAGTCCAAATCTTATTACTTTGCAATCATTGATAAGATCATGGAAGTCCTTTTTATGGGAATGTGGAGCCATAAGTAAACAACTTCCAAAGGAAGAGAAAAAAAACTGGAACATCAATCAACTCTAAGCATCACATGATATATATATAAGTTCACTAGTTCAATTGCACTATGTTGTAGCAGTTGCAACACCCTCAAATTTTTTGGCCTACATCCAAATTTTTGAGAGTTCCTTGCTTTTTCCCTTATATGGTCACAAACACTCGGGCTCATTCCATGAGCTCTTGTCGTGTCTTCACACCCTTTCTTCTTGATCAATCACTAGTCACCTTTTGGCATGTTGATTGATATGTCATGCTTGTGAGTTTGTTCTAGCATTTTGAAGGTTTGTCTTTGTGTGCATGAGTTATGTTTTCTCTATTGACATTGGTCTCACTCACACACAAGGTGGTAATCACTGTCACACAAGCGTTGTCACGATCATTTGAAGACATATCTCAACTATCGTACTTGTCGCTCTTAACCTTTGAGTTAGTCTCACTGGGCACATGTTTTCCTTGTTGGTTGGAGGTGTCTTGTCATCAAGTCGTGCTAAGTGTGTGATCACATTGTCATGTATGCACAAATACACTTGCTTTAACACTTAGTCATTTTCCTGAAAATATGTCAACTGGACAACCCTTCGTCAACCGGACCCGATCTTAGTGACCTTGCATTGCTACCCTTCTATGCAGAGCTTGAGGTTTTCCTCCAAGTGGCCTCCACAACACAATTCTAGAGATGATCTAGCTTAATAACTCCTAGAATTGCGCAGAAGTTGTCCCAGAACCCGATCTAGTCTACGCTTCCCGCAAGATCTCCCATCAAGCCTCCCATTGGTCAACCAGAAAATTTGACTTGAGCTATGACCTAGGGCTGTATTAATCTCCAAAATTGTGCAGAACTTGTCTAGCTTGACTTCCTTGCACTACCTATAGAAATTGCAAAAACATGTAGCACAGGCCTCTGCTACCTGTCACTACACTGTCCTAGGAAGTTACGCGGATCTATCAGGCAGGCTTCCCTGCTGGCCTGCTCTGTAATCAACCCAAAAATTGCGTAGAGATGTCTGTAACTTTCCCTTCTGGCCTGCTCTACAATCAACCCAGAAATTGCACAGAGTTGTCTGTCACCTGCCCTTCTGGCCTATTCTGTAATCAACCCAGAAATTTTGCAAAGATTCCTGTCACATGCCCTTCTTCCCCACTTTACAATCAACCTAGATACTGTGTAGATCTAACATACAAGCTTCCCTACTGGCCTGCTCTGCACTCACTTAGAAAATTGCGCATATCTGCTGGTCACCTGCCCTTTTGTCTCGCTTTGCAATCAACCCAAAAATTGTGTAGTTATGTCTGGGCCCGGACTGTCTCCCAAGATTACACAATTTTGACCAGCAACTCTTGTAGCCTGATCTTGTTCTCCTCTATAAAATTGCGCATATGTTTCTGCCAGTCCATCCTTCTACTCGCACTGTCTTCCTTGGAGAAACTATGCATATCCTAGGTGGATGACCTGTATTCCATTTGAAAATTGCACAGATTAGCCGAGTAGTTCCCCGACACCCCGCCTGGCCTTCCTCCCAAAAAATGAGAAATTCAGTCTCCTAGTTGGGTTTTGCCGTGAAGCTATGAATGTTGTCACTGATTGTGCAAATCTGCCTCCCAATGACATATGCGTAACCTTTCCCGACAGTGCTCTGGAGCTGTGCATCTAAGCTTGAGTTATTCTCTGCGCAGTTCCAATGCCTTGTGCCTCTCTCAGTCACCTGCACCTAAATGGAAAACAATGCATCATGTTAGACTAGACGATTTTTGGATTTGATTTCATTTCATCATGAGTGATTGTAGGAATAGGTACCTTCATGAAACATGGTGCCAGGATGAACGGGATGGAGAAGGAGCGCATGCTAGAAGACTTTCTCGCAGTCGAATGAGAGAACGAAACACATCGAGGAGCGAGCGAAAGCGACACATATACACGCACCATCAAGAAAATACCAAGGCCATTGAAGACCCTGTGCACTTTACCATATGGAGGTGAAGACATATTACACTAAGAGCATATCATCACTCAACAACACAACGACTTGACACAGACATCACAATCAACCAACACATGTCAGCAGTGTCATGTCGAGTTGTGTCATGAATTGTCTCTTCCACATCACTACTATGGGCCATACTTGTTGTAATCAATGTAATGTAAAGTGGAAGTCCAAGAGACCCACATATGAAGTTGAAGAGTCATATAAAGTCAAAAAGTCATAGGAAGTCAAATAGTCATGATGGAAGTCGAAGAGTCACAGGGGTCAGTTATACCCCCTTGGCTATTTATACCCCCTCATTGTATGAGAAAAGAAATTTTCAGCTTGGCTCCTCCCACTTAGCCTTGAGAGTCTATAGTTTGTTCTTTGAGGAGAGAGGAGTGGCTCCAATGTCCCACTACTGGGGCTAGTGATGTATGGTGTACATATGTGTCTTAGATATTTTTCTTAATTCATAAGCTTGTCTCAAGCCAACATGTTTTCACACATGTTTTGTATCTGTTTGTAAGACTATTTATTAAACATTTGTAATGCATATTTGCTTAGCCTATATTAAGATAGTTGAACTACTTTGGTTATTTTTGTAATCATATTTTTGATGTGTTGTATTTTTTATCACTACCGTCTCGCCCATGTGGACTACTCCATCAGACATTAGACAGACCATCTTTATGTTTTCTCAGTTTTAACGATTGTCACCCCCGTGCGGATTATTCTGTTGGACGATGTACGTGTTCTCCCTTGAACTTTGGTTTTCGCGACAGCCACATCCGCTATGGACTATTCCATTGGATGCTAGACAAACCCTTGTTGTTGTTTGCGTGTGTGTCTTCCTGGGTTGGGGCTATTCCCTCTCATCAAGAGGCTCACTTTACCTCCCCCATTTGACAGTAAGAGAACTCAGACACAAAGTTACATTAAGCACTCACCAGGCATACTCACCTCGCTTTCTTGAAGTTACAAGCACAACACTCGCATGTATTGAACAAAAAGAGCTAAGGTAAATATATAAGTTAATAGCAACCGAGCCATTGTACCAGATGGGACTTCCTACACCAAACGATGTGAGGTCTAGTTGGGACTTCATACCAGGGAGATCCCCTTTGTTGGTGGTTCCAACATCGTCAACACACTATAAACATATGCATTTTCCATATAAGCTAACACCCTCATCAAGTTGGCCATATGGAGGATCATAGTTTTCTATCTTTATCCTTATGAGCATTATGGAAATATTTTCATCCTCTCACTTTGTATATGATAAAAGGAAAATAGTACTAGTGATTGACGATTAATCTTCTAGTTTTGAATCCTAATGAATGAAGCATGTACAAGTGAGATTAAGTCACATCAAGAACACCAAAGCCTCATGCTTGACCAAATCCAGAGTTGCACCCTAAGTCAAAGACATGAGCATGGTCTAATTTACAGTCATCTTCAAATTGACATAAGTTTGTGATCATCTTCAAGTGGCCATTCATGAGCACTTACAGTTAACATAAATCATCAACTTGTGGCTAAATTAGGAAATGTTCCAGGAACTACTGAGCCTTAGCTGCAAGTTTCAATAGTTTGCATCCATCTTCAAATCACTATTTGTGAGCACTTCTAATTAGTAGAAGACGTCAACTTCCAACTAAATCAGGAAATTTTCTAGGAATTATTGAGCCCTAGAGCCAAGCACCAATAATTTGTTGTCATCTTCAAATTGCCATTTGTGAGCACTTCTAATCAATAGAAGAAATCAACTTCTAGCCCATTTTAGAAATATTTCAAGAATTGTTGAGTGTTGGAGCTAAGTTCTAGAGTTAGTGATCCACCTTAAACCACCATTAAGTAGAAGAATTCAACTTATGCTACCCATTTGGTTTATGGTCTTCCTTAAACCACTAGATTTAGAGAGTACATTCAACCATTGACAACTATCATAATCTCTTTTCTTGAAAAAACACACACCCCTTTTGATTAAGGGGGGATTTTTGGATACATAATATGTTAAGGTTATAATGTGGAATTTCAACCATCATGGGGAGTCCAAGAGACCATGGAATACAGCGCCATAGTCATGAAAATTGTATTAATATGTATATTTGTTTAATGAAATTCATCCACGCTTATCTTTTATCTTAGCGTCATCCCAAAAAAATGAAGAATAAGATATTGACATTAGTAATATCCATGTTACATGCACTCACATCTCAAGGAAAAAAAATAATCATCATGGATCACACATGAATACATGGGAATTACAAATAACATGAATCTATTTCCAAATTATACAAATAAGAAATGTCTTCCTCTCTATAACTTCCAACCTCAAAAAAACTACTTTGATATGTAATTTTAAAAATAGATCAACCATATATAAATGGAATACATCTCTAGTCAACTATCATATAAAAATCAATCAATAGAAAATACTAAAAAATATAAATAAAAACTAACATGAATACCTCTGTATTACAACAATTAACATTTAAAAATCTTGCAACATAAAATAAAACATAGATAGTAGATTAAAAAAAAATCCATTACAACCATTCTCCATACAACAATGCATAGAAACTAACATGAATACATCTATATTAAAACAATTAACATTTAAAAATCTTGCAACATAAAATAAAACATAAATAGTAGATTAAAAAATGTCCATTACAACCAATCTCCATACAACAATCAACCAGTGTCCATGCAACAATGCACAAAGGTATCTCATCTTATTTGATTTTCCATAAATTAAAATGGATCTTTGAGTAATAAACAAATAATATCTTATCTTACCTCATTTTCTATCCATTATAATGGATATTTCTTCGAATTTTTATATACATATAACATTTTTTATTCATTATAAGATATCCTTCTTTTAATTTTTATATACTTATTAAAAAGCCACACAATAACTTGTATTAACAAGTAATTTTAAAAACTCTTCACCCATATTAATTCATTGGAATTACTCTTTTCAATTTTAAGAACTCTTCACGCATAATTGTGTTGTGCATTAATTTATCGCAATTGAAGGGCGTGACTTTTATTAACTATAGAAATAATATTTAAATAATTTTATTAAAATAATAAAAGAAAATAAATATGTAAAATTCAAGCTTATCTTTTTACTCACTATTATACTATCACTTTTTAAAAATAAACACTGATGGCAAATAAAATTAAGTTGCCATCCAAGAAGTACCTACTTCCATATACTTGTGATATTCTTAAATTACACTATGTGATGCTTTACACCACCACATTGATTTTCTCTCTCCTTCTATTTTCACTTTTAAATCTTATTATTTATCTCACATATTTTCACTTTTCTTTACTTGTTCAACATTATTTTAATTGACTTAAGTCAATTAAAGTGGGTTCTGTAATGAGGATGATGTGTGACCCATGGGGTTTCGGTCTGCGTTCCAACTGTTTTTCACTCTTAGGTTCAATGAGTATGTTCTCGTTCCCATTGCGATACATTGTGAGGCACTGTCGTATTCAAAATTTCCTTGTTCGAGATAGTGAGGCGGAAGGAACATTCACATGAATTATCTCAAGTTTTTCGAGGCATGAGTGATTTCATCCAATTTTCTCGGCCTCCGCCATCCAATTCGAGATTAAGTAGTCTGAATCAATCCAAATCCAAATCCAAATCGAATCAACCTACCACGCAGGGCGGCCGAAGAAAATGATGGCCTTGTCGCATCTCATGGACCGAACAAAGGAATTCCGTGGAAGACTACTGTCCACGCAAGTGGAGATAATGGAGGAGTCCCCACGTATGAAACAGGGCAAGCCATTCACTATATAACGTCAATGGCTCGGCCTCTTCAGAGAGGAGGTGGATCTTCTGGGTGTTCCTCTAATTAATAGCTCATCTGCATCTTCGGGATCCCTTGTGCTTGGGAAAGAAGCCGCCATTTCTACTCCTGGTTTGAAATTCACCACATTGGTAAACGATGCCTCAAACCCAACATTTTATTCCGTGAACTTGATCGGAATCAGCGTTGGGGACACAAGGATCTCAGTTGCGGCAGGGGAAGGAACGATCATCGACTCGGGAACAACGATCACCCATCTCGTTGATTCTGATTATGCGTCTCTCAGAGACACTTTTCGGGGGCAGCTCCCCACCTTGCAGCCGGCATCCTCTGATGGATTCGATACTTGTTACGACTTCTCTTCTTCTTCAGTTGACGTTCCCACCATAACGCTGCACATGGATAATAATGTCGACCTGCTTTTGCCGAAGGAAAATATTGTAATGAAACAAGATTCGGGGGTCTCTTGCTTGGCGTTCACGAGTAGTGATTCTGGTTCCATCATAGGAAATGTTCAGCAACAGAATTGGCGTATCGTTTTTGATGTTCCCAATTCTAAAGTCGGATTTTCTCAGGAACAATGTTCTGCGCCTGCTTGATTCTCGTTTCCAAAAAATATCTCATCCATCCATTTCCTCGTATGTTTCATCTGCAACGTCTAATTCTCGCCGTTTTCTCCCCGCTGTGTTTATTTATTATTTTTTATTTTGAAAAAGAGATTATAGATTAAAAAACATCAAAATATTTTGGAAAGAGATCAATTATTTCGAACACGTGCAAAGAAATAAATTATTTCAAGAGTAATCTTGAGGTTATAAAATATATATTTTCAAGACATATTTAGAGACTATTAATAATTAAATAATTTTCAAAAATTAATATATCTGGTATTAAATTAAATAGATATGCAAAATCAATCCTTGTGCAAAGTGCAAATTAATTCTTGACAATATCATCTCCCTTCTTCATGACCAACTAATTACTAATAGACAATACACACATATAGAAATATAATACAATAATCAAAGAAGACAATTATATGGTCATGTCAAGGAAAGAAAACATAATGTAAATTTCAAAGTATGAAGTTGATCTCAAACATATACATAATAATGATAATCTAAAAATGTGACATTGTTTTCATCAACTATAACAAGCCTAGATCAATCTAACTTTGGATCTACCATAAGTTGAGAGAGATCAAATCCTTGAAGTAAAAACTTTTACTCAAATTCTACAATCCAAAAAAAATTGCACCTAGAAAGATTTGATTATTCTAAACACATAATAAATGATTAAATCCCAAATTCAATAAGTGTAAACTGATAATATCAACAAAAAATAAAATGATCATAGAAAAATTATAGTTATTAATAATGCGTAACTTTAATTAAAACTAACAACATATAAATATAAATATAAATATAAATATATATATATATATATATATATATATATATATATATATATATTTTAATTATAATCGATATTTTAAATATTTTATTTTTATTTTAAAAAAAAATATCAATTCATATTAAACCTAAGTACAATTACACATCGGATAAAATAAACATGTTAGTACAATAGCGGAGATGAAATCAAATTGCTTTTCATATATCAAAATAGCGGAGATAAAATCAAATTGCTTTTCATATATTAAAAATAAGATTGGTAATAATTGTAATAATCAATTACGAAGGTGAAATCAAACTTTTTAAAATCATAAGCTCATTTCATTGCTCGGGAATATTATATTTCTTGTGGAATGAAAAAATCCCGGAAAGGAAGCCAACCAATCCTTAGTGAGTGCCCAGTTTAAATCAGTTTTTTTTGCAGTGATTTTATTAAAATTTAACGTAAAGGTTAAGAATTTATTAAATAATTAAAAATTTTAAATGAAATTTTATGGGTTTGTGATAGATGGTGAGTGGGTTTTTTAAGATATATTTTGATGTGAAGTTATTAGCTTAATTTTCGGTTTTGATTAAGATGATATATTTGATATGATGAAAACGTAGTCTTGCCACGTTTACAAAGTAAAAAATTTAAAAAATATTTAAATTATAAAAATTTATTAAATCATTATAGATTTATTTTAACTTTGAATTTATCATGTGTTCAGAGGATCAAATCTCTTGAAATATAAACCTCTTTCTAAGTGCAAAACTTGAAGTAAGGTTTGCACATTAGAGATTGATTCCCAATGGATCTATACTAGTTTGAGTAACACATTGATAAAATGTTTCAGCTATATAAATTTTTTTATTTTCACTTGTTGTATATAATATATACTTAATAGAAGTTGAAATGTTTTATTTATGATTCACATCATCATATTTGAAAATAAAAAGCATCTTTCTATATTACACAAAAATATTTTATTATTACTATATTTTTGTTTTGAATATTACATGTGAACTGAACATAAATTGAATTATATGTCAAGCAATACCAACAATATTCTTTTTATGTGTGGTTTTCAAAATCCATACTATGTAGTGAAGCCTTGTACTAAAAATTATATCAATTTTTTTACTTTTAAATACTTTATCTTTACATAAATTAATATAAAATTAAAGTAGAAATTGAAGTGTTTAATTTCTAAAAGAAATTAATATTTTTCTTCTTATTGCTATCTTTTAATTTATTAATATAAATATTATTTTATGATTTTTAAACATTAGTTTATTTAATGATATCTTCTCATGTTACATCATACTACAATAAATTAATATATATATATATATATATATATATATAAAATTTAGAATTAAAATATTTTTTAAATATTTTAATTTAAAATTTATATATAAAATATATTTAAAATTATATATACTAAAGTTTACTTTTAAATATATATTTTTAATTTGAAAAATTAAAAATATATTTATATTTCACATTCTAGAAAAAATAAAATTACTACCCTTAACAATTCTATTGATTTCCAGGAAAACATATACTATACAAACATAATATAACACAATTTGTTTAGATCATAATACTATTGATCAACCAATTAAAAGAAAAAAACAATGATAATGCTAATTACCTATGATTACACATAAAATACTAAAAAAAATTTATCAACACACAAACTAGACATCAAATAGAGGGACGCTAAAACTTCTCCCCAACGTCAACGTCAACATCAACATCGCCATAATTCTTAGTCCTCCTTTGTTTTTCTTGAATTTTGACTAATGTATATGGGTCATCGTCCAAAATAATCAAGTTTTATTGTGTTCCATCTAAACCTTCTTCTTGTTTCTAATTAACTACCCCCTTTGTAACTTCAGTACCTAAAATTTCAATTCAAGAAACCATTTTAGACTTTGCTTCAAATTTTCTTTTGAATATCCAAATTGTACCTCTGGCTATTTTTCCTTATTCTTCTAATCCTTGACCATTTAATAGGTTTGAACTATCTTAAAAAACATTTAGTAGATTTGAACTATCTTTAAAAACTTGGTTTCTCATTTCAGGCTTACAATAGAAAACCATGTTTGTTATCCAAAAAATTCTCTCTTCAAGCCTTACTTAGACCTAGACTGTCATTTAGCCTTAAAACCTTTCTCCAAATCCTCTGTTTCTTATTTTGATGTTAAAATATGGGTTTTCATCTTATTTTGATGATGAACCATATCAAATAGTTCGAAAAATGTGACTAAAACTTTGATGATATGATTTTTACCTAATTTTTTTTAGGTTTTATTATATTTTCTCTCTTCCCATATCTTATAGTGCTATCATTATAGATCATTATAGATCATGTAACACTTTCAAATTCCATCTTATTAAAAGATAAAAATCATATAAATCCAAATCATAAACAAAATGAAACTGAGATAGAAAGAAATGATCCTGACGCATGAATTCCACCTTTGACACCCAAACAAATTAAAGCTAAGCTCCTTTCCTAAATAAGCACACTATCAAGCTAACCCGCCATTCCAACTTAGAATAGGAGCATAAACCAAAATTGCAAAAAAAGAAAACAAAGGAAAGCAAAAAGAAAGATGACTAAAATACGTGGATATATAACAAAGAATCTTTACCTCTTTCCTTCAGCTTTATTCTCTTTCCACCTGCTTTATTTGTAGCTAAATTGGGCTACCACATACTACGAACAAGCTAGTGAAAGAAAGGATTGTGATTTAACCTATTAAAAACATTTCTCTCATCATTTGAGTTTTTCGCACGACCGACCAATTGGTGAGCTTAAGTAGGTTGCAGATTCCTTGAATATTCAGAAATCTGATGGACATGGCTGCAGTCAAAAAATTGATCGCACCCATGTCCATCGGATTCCCAAATATTCAGGGAATCTGCAATCGACTTAAGGGGTATTTTGATCGCACCCATGTCCATCGGATTCCCAAATATTCAGGGAATCTGCAATCGACTTAAGGATACCCCGACCAACCATGGTAAGTGAACTGAAATTATATATTCCACCAACTTAAAATTTGATTATTTGGGACCTGTAATATCATGTCAAATATGTCCAGAGAGTAGTTAAAACCCTATCCAGTTGTATATTTCTATAGTTTTGAGTAAAATGGTTTCGTTCATTAATTTTTATTGAAAAACCTCACACTTTATATTTTTAATTATTTTAATTTGTAAGATAATAGATACATTCATGTCAAATTAAATTATTGAGTAACAATCAACGCGATAGTTGTGCACATTTATTTTGGAAAGTTTAATTCAAACCGTCGTCATGGCCGTAATAGATGCTAAGTAGGGTTCCTGGTTATTCGGGGTATGAGAAAACGATGGGCACCGAAATCTTTTTCTTCGTGGGTTTGCGTGGTACGTTGCTGAGAGACTTGTCACCATATTGATGATGTTGGTGTTATGAAGACATGGCATCCGCTTTTTTTGGCTTCCATGGTACATGCATGATATTTGTTGCCCTGTGTCCCATACTTTTTCGCACTAAGAAAAATCTAAGAAAATCTTAGGAAAAATCTACAGCAAACATGTAAATATTCTTACCCAGCCCACTAACCTGAACAAATAAGGTTCGTAGACAAGAATAGCATCATTAGCCTTCGGGTACCCACCACCATTGGCCACTTTATGCTATGTTGCAATGGGGACGAAGCCCATTTGAATTTGACTTATTTTTTAAAGATAATGTTCAACAAAAAGTGTGAAAAACATACTGGGAATATGGGATTGAAAAAACACTTAGGAATTATGGGAATCAAATTATGGATACAAAAGAAAAGAAAAGTACAGTGGAAAGAGGGTGGAAAGAGGGAGTGATTATGTAATGGATATTGTATTTGTACATGGTTATATAAAAAAAATTTAATATAAATTTTTTTTTATAATAAATTAATATAAATATAATTTTTTATTAAATTAATATATAATATAAATATATTAATCTAATTTAAATTTGTATATACAAATTAAATTGATAAAAATATATATATTTATATAATAAATCACATATTTTTATATTAATTTGCAACTAATACATATATTAATTTAATATATCTATATATCATATATTAATTTTCAACTAATACATAAATATATTTATATATTAGTTTAATTTGTATATGAATAGGTAATTCAGATATCTATTTATATATATGTGTGTGGGGATTATATTAAAAATAAATGCTATATTATTATTTAAATACAAGTACTATATTTGTTATTAAAAATAATTATATATTCAATAAAATATTCTTTTTTTTTTTGCTGAAATAAGCGTCGGACCTTCTATTCAGATTAATAATACTACCATATTACAGAATGTACACAAAGAGAAGTGGGCCACCTCTAGCCTCAAATACCGAGCCTAAGGCCCACTCACCGGACCCGGGACCTGCAAAAACATGACAACACAACCACAAAAGATAATCGGAAGCCCTGACCGTTCGATCTATCCTCCAAGATCTAACGGTCATGCACAATATCGGGCCGATAATAAGCACGCCCTTTAAATCTTAAATCGGACCCAACAAACCTATAAAGATTTCTCTATAAAATTTTCGGGTCTGATTTGGTCGATATCCCTTGCGCATGTATTCTGCCTGATATCCACTAGATGCCTGCGATTCCCGCCCATCTGCACCACTTGCTCGTTGTTTAACCCTGCTTTCGGACCCGAAGCCTGATAAAGCTGCTGTTAGAGTCAATTTCGGATCTGAATGGCATGATAACCCCCTTGTTATTTGTAACGCAAATATGATGCGCTAGCTGCTATTTCCTCTATCTACTCGTTCTTTAACCAATCTCCCTGCATCGCCAATGACAGGGCTTTCTGTAACATGATTCAAATTCATGTAAATCCCAATGTTGTTAATAGGATTCTGGGCATCTATTCCGGCCTAAGGACCTACCATTCTTATTATTTATTTCCCTGGACTGTTCTTTCATGTGGACTACCATTCGGCTAAATTCGGAAGACTACAACCTGCTAGTCTCCCCTGCTCTAACAAAGCTCCCGATCTGCATTCGCCAGTCTGAGACACTCCTCCCTCAATCTACCCTGTGGGATCTCACTCCATTTATAATTCTTGTTGCTTGTAGTACAGAGAACTCCTTCATTAGCTAAAATGTCTGCCAATTTGTTGGCAGTTCGGCGCACATGAGTGAAACTTAAGGTTCTCATGTTTTGCAAGTGGGATTGAATCCTTTGATAGACTTGCAGAAGCCTCCAATGTTTCGATACCATAGAAAATTCTCTTGATCAAGTTCATAGTCAATTCGGAATCGGCTTCAATTATAATGTTATGAAGATTTGAGTCCCTCAGGATTTCTAAGCATTGCTCCATGGTCATGAGCTCTGCCATATTGTTTGTGGCTTTCCCAAATTGCTATGAAAGATGATTTTTGAACAACCCCTGTCATCCCTTATCACTCCTCCATAACCAGCCATGCCCGAGTTTCCTTTTGAGACCCCATCAATATTACATTTTAGGAAACCTTGAGGGGGGGTTGCCAAAATTCCTTATCATCCGTTATCTGATTTGCATTTTTGTTTTTGCCTTTTGGGGTGAACCGCTGCATACCCAATTGCACTAGTATCTGCACATCAATATCTTTCAGTTGGTTCTCTGGGGAGTTTTTAATGAGAGTTCCTACCGTCTCATTGAGTTGTCTTACTATCTGTTCCATGATGCACTGGGAAGAACCTTTCCTATTTTTGAATATTTTGTTGTTGCGTTCTTTCCAGACATCCCAAATTAGAATGCTTGGAGCTAATGCCCAAGCTTTGTTGACTATTTCATTATCAAAGAAATTTTTCCTCCACTTCTTTAAGGTGTTGGTAATACTCCCCTTATCTCTGTCTGTTTGTCTGAATATTGAGGAAATCTAATTCCATAATGTGGATGTGAAAAGACAGAGGTTTAGACAATGTTCCATAGTTTCTTCTTGAGCTTCACAAAGCTGGGATTTAGATGGACCAACTATCCCTATTTTCCTCAAGTTTTTCCAGGTTAGAATTTTCTTGTGTTGTACTAACCACATGAACAGTTTGATCTTCATCTAGCTTTGATTCTGCCACAGGGCCTTCCATGCCCAATCAGGGTTTGGAAAGTCAAGCCCAATGGTTATGCACTTGGCCTCTTTGAGGTTAAAAGTTGCCTTCATTGTTATTACCCCATCTCAGCTGGTCTGAATCTGCTGATGTCAGTATATTTCTCTCTTCTAGGATAGTTGTTCGAGCTTTTGCCTATGCCTTCAAAGGGGAGTCATCCCTGTAATCCAACTTCCTCCATATCCTCCATTTTCCCTCACGTTTTTCATGATCCCAGAATTCATTTATTGTGAGTAACCTTTTGTTATCAGTATCGTTCTTGAGATTTGCAATTTTTTCTCTTAACAATTTGGGTTCCTGTTGCCACTTATCCTCCCAAAACCATGCAATATTTCCATTTCTAATTTCCTAGAAACTGTGTTTCTGAACAATGTCTCTATTCTCCTAGGCTTTGTTCCAAATGTGCGAGCCTTTGATGATCCTCGACATTCTAATGAGGTCTCGGTCTTACCAATTGTTAGCATATTTATGTTTCCAAATTTGGGCCCAAGGGGAAGCTGAATCTTTTATCCATCTCCACCAAAGTTTTGTCCCCAAAACGTTTTTTATCACTTCAGGATCATCCAAACCAAAACCTCCATGTGTCTTCAGTTTACAGATCTTTTCCTAGGCTACGAAGGCCCATTTCTTTTTTTCTTCCCTTTTGCCCCAAAGAAAATCTCTTTGGATATTTCTGCATAGTTGCATGACTCCTTTAGGAGCTGGAAGGATTGAAAACATAAAGATGGGGATCGTTTGTAAGAAAAAATTTGTGAGTACAAGTCTTCTTGCTATGTTCAAAGAACTACTTGTCTATTTCCAAATTTTGTCCTGTAGCTTATTAATCACGGGCTCCCAAACCATCTTGCTCAGAGGTTTGTCAGTTAGCAGTGCTCCTAGATATTTGGAGAGTAGCATATCTCTTTGAAACCCTAGAATTCTGGATATATTTCTCTGAATAGCAATGTCGGTATTGAAAAAGAAAATCTTAGATATGGTAAGGCTTACCTCTGTGCCTGCTGCCACTGCAAAGTCTTTCAGGATTTGTTTGTAGTCAAGAGCTTCCTTGGCTGTAGGTGTTCCTTGTAGCATAGTATCATCCACAAATTGTTGATGGGTCAAAGCCTCTTCATTCATGGTGAGTTTTAGACCCTGGATTTTACCTTCTGCTTTGGCAGACTTGATAGCTTTGCCTAGCCCTTCCATCATGAGAATAAAGAGAAAGGGTGAGAGTGAATCTCCTTGTTTGAGACCTCTCGTTGGATTAAAGGGCTTGAATGGTGAACCATTTACCAGGATTGAAAAACTAGAGGTAGTTACAAGGGCCATCACCTATCTTACCTAGTTATGGTCAAAACCATAAGCTATAAGAACTCTCCTTATGTAAGCCCAACTTATCTTATCATAAACCTTTTCTACGTCAAGTTGCATAATCATTCCCGCCTGATTATTACTTATAAGTGAGTGAACCACCTCGTGTGCTTGAATGATATTGTTAAGAATCTGTCTGTCTTCCAAAAACTCAGTTTTTTCCTCAGATACGAGGGATGGGAGAACGGGTTTAAGCCTGTTGGCAATAATTTTGGAAATTATCTTATACACCACATTGCATAATGCTATAGGTCTGAATCTATTTGGTGTCATAGCATTTTCCTATTTTGGAATCAAGGATATGAAAGAGTTATTGAGCGCCTTCAAAACAGTTCTACTTCTCCTCGAGTCCTCCACCACTTCGAGGATATCCTGCTTGATTATTTTCCAACATGCTTTAAAGAAGTCAGCATTGAAACCATCTGAACCTGGTGCCTTTCCATTTTGCATTTCTTTGATGACTTCGCTGACCTCCTCTTCATTCACAGGCCTGTTTAGGTTGTAATTGTCTTCTCATGTCACCAGCTTAGGAATGTGCCTTGTAAAGTCACTAATGAATTGTGATCTGTCCAAGAGAGGTTCCTCTACTATTATTTGAAAATGATTAACCAGCTCAGTTTCTATTGCTTTGTGGGTATCGAGTTGATTCCATTGAGAATCTTTAATTTTTGAGATCCTGTTATGAGACCTGTGATCTATGGTAGATTTGTGAAGAAAAATTGTGTTCCTTTCCTCTTCTTTTAACCATTTTATCCTTGATTTCTGTTTCCAAAATAGCTCCTCTTGTTTGCACAATTCTTCCCATTCATGTTGATAGTGCTCAACTTGTTCTTTTCTTTCCCCGTTGAAGCCATCTGTAATGAGGATCTGGTTAATTTCCTATAGCTTTCGTTCTGCCACTTTTTTTGCTTCAAAAATGTTACCAAACTCATTCTTATTCCATTCTTTAAGTCTGATTTTGATATGTTTTAATCTTTTATGCAGGAGGAACATTTTAGTGCCTTGAACTTGCATATCCTCTGTCCACCATTTTGCAATATTGTTGATAAATTCTAGATGGGTGAGCCAAATGTTTTCAAACCTGAAAGGTTTGTTCCTATAAAGGACGCTTCCAGTTGAACAGGCCAATGATCGGAGCCCCCAAAAGGGAGTATCATTGCTACCAGGTCAAGGCCTATTAGGATAAGGTCCTCTGAGATAATAAATCAGCCTAATTTTGAGGCCATCTGAGACTTTCCTCCCCTTTTATTATTCCAAGTAAATATGCCATTACTTGTCTCCATGTCTACAAGCCCCAAATTGTTTATAAAATTTTGAAATTCTATGGAGTCTCTACCTAGAGACCTGGTTCCACCTTTTTTTCTGTCAGTGACCTAATCATATTAAAGTCCCCTCCCAAAATCCAGGGGATGCCCGAATGTCTGTCTCTTAGATCCTCCAGGGAAGTGAGAAGTTTTAGTTTGTCTTCTGGCTTCTGTGGACCATAAAAATTTGTGATTAAATAAACTTCCTTGTCCCCCAAAGGTTGAATAACCATTGATAAGTAGTTCCTAGATTCTTTCGCATCTAGGATTCCTATCTTCTGAGGGTTCCATAGTGTGAGAATTCCTCCTACTATTTTGTCTGCTTTGACTTCTAGATATTCATATTTATTCAGCCATTTGCTGTGAATTTCTCTTATTTTTTCTACTAAACATTTTGTTTTCGGGATAAATATCATATCTGGTTTTTCTTCTTTCATTCTATTGCTAAGATTCCTTTGTTTCCTTTTACTCCCTAGACCCCTAATATTCCATGATGTAAGTTTCATTAAGAAAGATTTGTAAATGAGTAACTGTTTAGGTCTTTCATCTTACCTGAGTCAATCATGAGTTTTCCACACTCTATCAGTAGCTCGTTCTTTTTTTCCTACCTCTTTTCCTGCCTCGGTTCCTAGGAGCTAGTCCCATTGCCGCCTTCATTGTTTTCGCCCCTTCTTTGTCCTGACTTTCATGGTTTCTTTTGACTCCCACACCTTTTGCCTGAGTTCTCCATAGGAATAGTTGTTGCACTCTTTTGAACTCCTCTTGTGGTAGCGAACCCATTCCTTTGGTGGTTCCCTGCTCGAAGAACTTTTCCAGATCTAGATGTTCCCTATCAAGAATATCTTGTAGTTCATGATCCTCTATTCCCACCTCGCTCGGGGTCATCTCTTGGTCCCTATCTAGTTCCATTGTGTTCAGTAGATCATCCTTATGTTGGTTTTCATCTTGTGTGTCCTCCATACTCTCTTCCTTTTCCTTCTCTGTAGGGCTTACCTCCTAAGTCTAAATTGCATTATCATGGTCCTCTTCTTCTTCTAGCACCTTGTACCTATTCTGACTTGGCTTCTTTTCCTCATTTATTTTCTTTTGGTACTTTCTCCCTCCTTTACCTCTGTTTCCCACTTTTCTAAAGCTTTCATTTTCTTTCCCCGAGGTAGCTTTAGTTCTTCTTTCCATTTTATTTAAGGGGCAATCCCTGAATAGATTCCCATGCTCATGGAATTTGCAGCATCGGAAAGGAACATGCTCATAGTCCACTACTTGTACCCATTCTTCATAAAAAACTTCCAAAATAACTTCATCCAGTAGAGCTCCAGAGAGGTCCATCTTTACGTAGATCCGGGCAAAGGAGGTATACTTTCCCCGCCTAGTGGCTTCCAATATTTTAACAAAGTGCCCTAGTTTATTTCCTATTGCTTTTAATGATTCTGGTTGCTGATAATCCAGTGGTAAGGAGTAGAGCCTTACCCAGACTGGGATTGAAGTGAATGTCTCACGCTCCGGGACAAAATTCATAACCCAAGGCCGCATATAGAGGCCTGCAACAACATAGAAATAGGACCCTCCTTCAAACACCCTATCTTTATCCTCAATGTTCGTAAAAACAACAATGAAGAAACCCTTCGATCGAAGGTGCAAATCTATATCCCCCTTAGGTTTCCAATGATTCTTTATCCATTATTGTAAAGCCTTCTCTGTTGGCCATAACCCCATGAATTTAAAAATGACTGCATAAGTCGCCATGTGTTCCCTATGCGCCTATAGCGTTGGATCACTTAACACCACCCTGGGTGTGATAGTTGCCCTAGGCTTACACAATCCATTTTGATTTCTGATATCCCCATTCCGATTTTCTCCTTCTATTCCTCCTTCTTTTCTGACTTCTTCCAGCACCTTTTCCTACCCCCGTGTACCTCTGTTGTCCTATTTCCCTCTTCCTAAAATTCCGATTTCAGCTTCCATAGGTTTCTTGAATCGATTGGAGACTGCTTGACTGTAGGAGTGAGTGGAACTCCCCCCCCTCTCGTCTCTCCGTGGTGCCCAATGCTTAACTTCTACTACCAAACCTAGCTCTCTCTGCTCCTGCCGCTCCCTGATATGTTATGAAATAAAAATATTCATATAGTAGAGATTTTAAAATTAATTTTATTTTTAAACATATTTTCAATTTAATTTAATCATAGTTACATAAGAAAATTGTAAATACACCTTCTTACAAAAGGGAGTTGTAAATATACCTTCCCTACAAAATGAGTGATTCATATATTTTTATTATATCTCTTTAAAAGTCCATTTTAAACTTTAAAATTTGTTGTGATCAATATACATCACGAACCTCGCTTATCAATAGTAAGCCCTAACTATCAATAATATGATATGCATTGAAATCGATTTATTAAAATTCATTAGTATAATGTTAATAGAATAAACAAAAATTTTAGACATTGAAAATAACAATGAGACTTGAACGATGTAAATGTATTCATTAAATTATGGAAATGGTGTGTTTTAGATCTTTCGGTAATTGCACTAATTGTAGACGTTTTATATGATGATGAACCACATCGAATAGGTGTTCTTATTTAATGTTTTGTTACCAACCTGAAAACCACGAACATTTAAAAAAAATATCCACATTTAATACATTAGAAAATTTAAAGTGTAAAGAATAAGCCCTCTAAACCAAAATGATTGATGTTGTATCAACACTTTTCAAAAGCAAGATGAAAATCACTAACAAA
Organism: Pinus tabuliformis; assembly: GCA_031772625.1. NCBI lineage: Eukaryota > Viridiplantae > Streptophyta > Pinopsida > Pinales > Pinaceae > Pinus > Pinus tabuliformis. The sequence goes on along the minus strand of CM062810.1, from coordinate 942,402,324 downwards.
ATAAAATGTTCATACTTGATACATAAAAGTTTTGAAGTGTCAAAAATAAGCCCTCTAAAAAAACGTGTTGATGCTACATCAACACTTTTCAAAATCAACATGAAAATCACTAACATTTAAAAAAAATTGTTCATACTTGATACATAAGAAAATTTAAAGTGCCAAAAATATGCTTAAAAAAATGTTGTATTCTGAATCACCACTTTTCAAAATCGAGTGATTTTTTGGTACCTCAAAAAAATGAGTACTAAGTAATTTTCTCGTTTGATCGGTAACTATGTTCTATGTCTAAGGCATGTGTTAAGATTTTTTACCTATTGCTCACATAATGATCCTCCCAATGATGTGGCAATAGGGAAGACAATAAATATGGCACCTTCACCCTTTCCTTACATCAGTGGTGAACAAGTTGAATGAAAGTGTCTAATGTTCCCAATTTTTGCGAATGCAAAATTCACTAGGGAGTTTTTCCATTTTTTGCGGATATTAAATGAAAAGGAGAAAATATTATTTTGTCATAGAAAAGTTGAAATTGTTATTTTAATGAAGAACTGCGACAAAGTAATATTTTATTAGTGGAAGGTGGGGACCACCAAAAGAGATAAATAGCAATTATAAATAGAGCTTGGAGGCCTCCATTTGGTATCTTTGATATTTGCAAACAAACACTCATATGGACACTTTGTTGTTTAGCAAGTCTACTATCTGTTTAGCCATGAGTCTCACATAGGAGATTCAACCTCTACTTTAGGGGACCATCTATGCCTGCCCTAGGGAGGCTGTTCTACAGGAGTTTTTAGGAGTTCTGGGGCAACAACACACATCACTAACTAGCATAGAGAGGGGAGTGCATATTTCTGGGCAGTTAGGAATCATGTAGAGGGTGTTTGAGACCAACATAAATCTCATTGCTTGTAGGGAGGTCAAGGAGATGAGGTAGCAACATTGGGCAGGCATTTTCACTGGAGCTTTCAGCTAGCTGAGCTAACATACCAACAATTCGCATTTCTGGGAAGAGTGATAGCGCAAAGGCCACTCAACAGAATTTCGTGGTGTTTGGGAGCAGCTGATCCGGGACAAGACTTCATCTGGAAAGTTAGGAGTTGGATAGAAGGGGTGAACCCAACATTTTAGAGGATTTTGCAAAGGGATTTGCTGGCAGTTTCCAACAGGTCGAATTTGGTAGCCATAGCTGGGGTGAGGCTCCAAGAGGGTCGAAAAACAGAAGTCAAAACCAACTAAATTCCCTTTTGGGTTTAGGCCAAGGAGTCCAGCGTTAAAAGCATATAAATTTTTGGGTGGTTTTAGTGCACTTTCGAGCGATTTGAAATTTAGCAGTGCAATAGTTTTCTAGGGAGCATAGTGCAGATTGTTGCAGTTGGGCAACCTTCAGCTCAGTCATTTTCATAGCTGGGTTTGGTTCTGCTTGTCCATTGAGACAAGCTCAGGTGCACCATTCCACTATCTATTGTATTTAGCTTGTAGAAATATAATAAAATGGCTCAGAAGTTCTTCTTTTGCAATTTTTCTGTGGGTGCTTGATGAATATTTCGTTTTTGTATTTTGTTGCATAGAGTATTTGTTGTTATCACTTGTATTTCCTATTTAGGATCATTATAGTGGTATCAGAGCATGATCTTGTCTAGTTGTGGAGTAGCCAGAAAGATCATGGAAGATTTGGGCATGCATGCATTGTGATGGGTGAACTATAGACAAACCCATGGCTCCAAAGAGAGTGAGTATCATTGAGGGAAAAATGACCCTTGCCCACTTTGATGGTTTAGCTGGGAGTTCTATCAGAAAATGGGTACAAGAATTGGACACATATTTCCAGCTAAAATCCATGAGGGAGGTGCATGTTATTAAACATGCCACTTTGCACTTGGATGGATATTCTATGGAAATGGTGGTACCGAGGGCTGATCCTCTTGGGTCGTGTATGTATCACATCCTACAAAGAGTTCACACATAGGCTCGTGGAGAGATTTGACCGAAAGGACACCAGAACCCCTCAAAGGGAGTGGATAGGATGAGGAAAGCTAGAGGATGAGACTGGGAGGCATTTCTACTGGTGGAGACTGGCTTTAGATGTCAGAAGCTCGAGGAGGAGGTTGAGAAAGAGGACACGCAGGATGGTGAGGGGCACATCGATATACTTGGTATGGTGCAGGAGTCACCATTGTTGTAGGCCTCTTTGGTAGCTCCAACTGAAACCTCAGCTAAGGGAGTAGAGCATACACTCAGAGGGCCATCTATTGATGAGATCCAATGGTTGATGTGGTACCCAGTGTTATGACCCAATTTCTAGATGATGGCAACCCACAACAAGTTGATAAGGTGCTTGGAGGCATACTTGTCAATTAGGAGGTACTAAAAGAGATGGAGGGGTCCATAGTGGTGACCGAGTTTACAGAGGATAGCTGCCCTCCATAGTTTGATCAATTCCGGGCTATCCTTCTAGCGTTGAGAAAGAAGGCCACGACAGTGCAAGAGGCCATTCTATAGAAAAACGAGGAGTTGGAGGGCATGAGAGTGGGTTTTTCTGAGTTAGCGGCCAAACTAACTCACGTTGGAGAACGGTTGGGTTCCCTAATGGTTCAGTTGGAGTGCACATTGAGCGATGGGGTAACCCTACTCAGACATTATAGGATGATAACACTGGTAGGTTACCACTACACATTGGAGAGGGAGAGGCAGAGTCACCTCGACATATTTTATGTGTTGACCAGGATGGTGAGATGAGGTGACATGAGTTACGCAAGGGGCATCCTTGGTAGGATGGAGGGTTAGCTCCATGTACGAGAGTTTATGCTCTCGATCCTTCCCTTAGGGTTGGATGGCGAGAGATATTGAGTAGGTATCTGGTGGAGCTGGCTAGGAGGTTAGATGAATCCATGGCCATAGCTCAGCGGAGGCTATGGATTACCAGAGGGGCTCGTAGGCCAGACTATTGTTGGGATCCAAGTGGGATTTTCCATCACATCATGGAGTTGGTAGGTCATGGTAACAACTATGTGATGGACTCGGTGGTTGGGTGCACACACCTTTTCATATCTAATTTAGAGTTCTTGACAACACTAGTGAAAGGATGGATTGGTAGAGGAGCAGGAAGATTTCATGAGTTGTCATGGCATATAGATTTTGCATGGAGTCACAAAATGATTAGCCTACTCTAGTAGGAGATGGTAGGAGGAGGTGGCATCGATAGACCACCAGACAGGGCATTACATGGAGATAATTCTCTCTCATTGGTATATTGGACACTGGAGCTATTGAGGATAGACACAATAGTGTTATTCCCATTGGCATGTTAGGAGTCAAGCAACTCAGGTCTTTCAGGGAAGATGGGGATATGTAGCCCACATCATGGAGGGATTATTAGCAGAGTGGTGGATGTGTTGGCACATGCAGGATGGGATATGATATAGGGTGGTACAACAGTAGGCAGTGGTACCCAGGGGTGCACAAGGATATGCCACAGAGTCCATTCTTATGCAGAGGGATGCGGCCTGATGCATACAAACCCAATTTTAGAACCTAACATCCAATGTTGTATAGAGGTATGCAGTGATAGGAAGTGGCTTATAGAGGAGCATGGAGATGTGTGGTTAATTGATGTAGCATGTTGGTTTGCATTGAGCAACTCACATCTCATTGAGTACACATGGGGAGAGCTAGATACAATTACATAGGTAGGATACGAGATGGTACAGGATGGTATAGGAATAGCACGGGATATCCAATGGTGTACATTGATAGGCTACAGGGTACAGTGCCAGGTCGAGGACTACAAGGATACTCGGTGGGATGTAGGGGCATATGGTGGTACACAATGAGGTCTTGGAGGGTTTCCTCCAAGGAAAGTTATGGATGGAGACACCAGGTATACCTTTGGGTGTACTTCACCCAAGATCGACGGGGACACGGATGAGAGTTACTTGATGGTATCCATGGGGAATCACATTCTTGTACCTCTTATACATCACTTATAGGCACAGATGATTTGGATGTTGTCCTTTGCACTCTGGGCACGAGTGGCTAGGCATAGGGAGCTCACCCAAGATATTGGGATGAAACTCAACGCACTAAGGAAGAGACTTCTCAGTGGCGGAATTGGGTTAGTGCATGAGTTGACAACCAGAGGTTGGGGGATGAGGTGAGCATCTGCAGGGGTGGCATATCATTCATCAGTGACCCTATTCTTGGGGATAAGGTCACAAGGGAGACATGTGTCACTCTTTCCATAGGGCATATCAGGACCATGCATGAGTAGAGTATACTGTGTATGATTGAGGCAACTTTCAAGTATGTGTCCGACCTCTAAACATTGTAGTGGCACATTATCAAGAGGGCAGATGGCAGAATCAATCGTGATGGTTGATAGGAGCAGGATGGGTCCACATAAACTGAGTCGATTGTGAGTATAAAATACCCATCTATTGGCTTCCTCTAGGGGGTAGTTATTTGGCACATGTGGCTTCCAACATTCATTGGTACTATGTAGTGGCAGTCATAGGGAAGTTTACCATGCAGCAGATTAGTTCATGATATATGGGGCCCATATGTCGGTTTCATGTAGGGATTAGGGACAAGGAACAGACAGATTCTAACAGTGTTTAAAGCTATGCCGCAGCAGGTCTGGCTATGGGATCCATGGATTGAGTTTATTGATAGAACACTCCATTCTATGATGAGTAGGTTCATGCGAGGGAGTGATCTAGTTCACCTTGGGTGTGACACATGGGAGATTGTTGATACCTCCATTATATGACGAGGTAGATTAATCTTGTTTCTGCTCAGGATTGAGATTGACAGTGGATGGGTAGACATTGACATCATTGTGATACCTGGGCAGGATAAGCTTGTCCTTCACGGATATCCCACCATCAGGTTTTAGGAGCGCAAGATACAATCTGAGCATGATGGGAAGCTTGTCATAGTCAGAGTGGTGCATTGTCAGCATGGTGGCACCCTTCTGAGACTAGCATGGGATCTTGGTACAAGAAGATTTGGCGATTCATCTACCCTAAGGGGTGAGTTGCTTTCTACAGGGGGAGATCATTCAAACATTCCATTGGAATCTGGTGATTCGTTGTTGACAGGGGGATCATCATTAGTATGGCAGGATGGTCTACAACAAAGAGTGGTTCAATGGAACATTTGGGACCTTGGCATTGGCTATGCCAACATTTGGAGTAGCAGGATATTTCTTAAGCACAATAAATTTTTGGCGGGCAGGACTATAATATTCCCAATTTTTGGCGGGGAGGACTGTAATGTTCCCAATTTTCGTGAGTGGAAAATTCACTAAGGAGTTTTGCCAATTTTTTGTGATATTAAATAAAAAGGAGAAAATATTATTTTGTGGGAGAAAAGTGGAAATTTATTTTTTAATGAAGAATGGCGGAAAAGTAATATTTTATTAGTGGAAGGTGGGGACCACCAAGGGAGAGGACTAGCAATTATAAACAGATCTTTGAGGCCTCCATTCGGTATCTTTGAAATTTGAAAACAAACACCCATCTGTATGCTTTGTTGTTTAGCAAGTCTTCTAGCTATTTAGCCACGAGTATTTGACGCGGGAGATTCAACCTCTACATCAGGGGACCATCCATGCCCGCCCTAGGGAGGTTGTTCTACAAGAGTTTTTAGGAGTTTCGTGGTAGAAACACACATCAGTAATCAACGCAGAGAGGGGAGTGCATATTTTTGGGAATCCATGAATCACGCAAAGGGTGTTTGAGACCAGCATGGATCTCATTGCTTTTCGAGAGGTGAGGGAGCTTAGGTAGTAGCATTGGGTAGGCATTTTCACTGGAGCTTTCAGCTAGATGAGCCAGCATAGCAGCAATTCACATTTCTGGGTAGAGGGATAGCGCATAGGCCACTCAACAAAATTTCATGGTGTTTGGGAGCAGTTGATCTAGGCCAAGAGTTCATCTGGGAAGTTAGGAGTTGGATACCATTGGTAAACCTAGCATTTTGGAGGAGTTTGTAGAGGGATTTTCAAGAAGTTTCCAGCAGGTCAAATTTGGCAGCCATAGCTAGGGTGAGGCTCCAAGGGGGTCAAAAAACAGAATTCAAAACCAACCAAATTCCCTTTTGTGGTTTTCTAGGTTTTGGCCAAGGAGTCCGAGGTTGAAAGTATATAAATTTTTGGGTGGTTTTAGTGCACTTTCCAGACATTCGAAATTCAACACTGTAATAGTTTTCTGCGCAGTGCAGTGCAGATTGGTGCAACAACTGGGAAACCTTCAACTCAGCCATTTTCCTACCTGGGTTTGGTATTGCTTGTCCATTGAGACAAGCCCAGGTGCACTATTCCACTATATATTGTATTTGGCTTACAAAAATATAATAAAATGGCTTAGAAGTTCTTCATTTGCATTTTTTTCTGTGGGTGCTTGATGAATATTTCGTTTTTGTATTTTTTTGCATAGAATATTTGTTGTTATCACTTGTATTTCCTATTTAGGATCATTACAAAGTGAAGGAGATAGTGGTACATACTATTTCTTCGCAGAGGGCACATGCATGGCACGAGAGACATTGAAATAGACTAATATTTGGAAGAGGGTGCATGCATGCTAAGGGAACACATGTCACATATTCAGTTAATTCTAGTTTAGATGTTTTAAATTTAACAATTTCAGTTTGGGATAGAGTTTTTCTATCATTAGAAAGTTTCTTTTGTTATTTTTACCATGCATGATCTATTATTACTGACAAGGTGCAAATCCCTAGTCAATTGGAATAATTATGCGTGTGAAATTCCCATCTTAGGTAGAGGACACAAATATCAAGGAATGGATGCATGTTTGCATGCTCCATTTCATCGTTTGATGGAGACACACTTACTTGGCACTCGAACCATGCAACTATGGTGCACTAGGTTATCAGGTTAGGATTATGATTTTACGAAGTCCAACCTAATAGGATTTTGCATGTGACCATATTCATTGTACTTTCTCTCCTCTTTCTATTCTATAAGCGAGATGAAAGGTGTACCATTGTGATGGTTATCACTGTTTTATTTTGAATTGTTGTAGTGTATCTTTTCCAATATTCAATAGAAGACAGATGCAATTGAGAATTTAGATATATGTATTTTCCATTCAAATTTTCCATAGCATGTATTTGTAAATCAACCAACTTATAGCCGCCTCTTTTTTATTGAAACATTCAAGTTTTCAACAACCTAGTATTTAGGTTATTCTTTCTAGGTGCAAAATTTTCTTACCATTGTTAATGAAAATAAAGGGATATAAATATATTGGGTTCATACTGGTAGGGGGTTAAATAAACTGATTTTTAGAGGTAATTTCCAATATGTAGTTAAATTAAGGGTATTGTTTATTATTCCAAAAACAAGTGTTATGTCAGAGGTTCATTGAGTGAAGCTCCTGTGACTACAAGTGACTTTTATTAAATTTGTGGGAAATATCTCTCTTTGAAAATAATATTTCTTCATCTTTGTTTGATATGTGTCAAAATATAGAATCTGTAATATTTTTGGCATTGCACATAAGATCTAATAGAGAGTGCACTTCACAGAACTAGAAGAAATGGAGGGTGCATGTGCTATGGTTTCACAAGTGGGGTTTGTAGGCTTGGGATCAACGATCATGGACAAACCCAAGGAGGGTGCATATGAAGACAATGGCACAGTGGCACCTCACCTCTGGCGGGCACTAAACTCTTGTTGGGAATTTTTTGCGTCACCTTTGATGAGAGGGGATCCTAGATATCCAAAATACAGGGTACCCGAGCATCCAAAAGAAGGAGAAAAAGACCCTGCGGTGGTCATCATCCTTCAGGTTGCCAAAGAAAACAAGCATAGGACTTGGATGACAAAACCCTTGTGGAAGGCTTTGGAGCAAATGAGAAAGGCAACGATAGTTAGGATTACTGCGGAATAGGACTATTCACCACACCGAAACAACATACTGGTACTCCTCTACTGTCTCAATGGAATACCTCTAGTTAGAGTGATCATGAACAAAAACCCTTCAACATTATCAGATTTACAATACTACAGGCTAGCCGACATTGGAATGGAGGCTGGGGGTATTCAACAAATGATGTTTCTTGAAGGCACAGAGTAGGATAACCATATAAATGTGTTGGCACACCCGATCATAGCGGAAATAGGCTCTGAAATTAAAAAAAAAAAGGACAAAAGGCCACTGTACTTGGAGATCCACATGTATATTCGCTTTCCAACAACAAACCTGGAGCATCTGCTATGACTGTGTATTGTGGGGATGGCCCCTGATGTGAATCCATTCAACCAATAGACCAGACAGACATCATTGCAATATAGATCACCTAAAGCAGAACTGCTAAGCGATTGCATGCCAGATATTGATACCCTGCGTTTGGGTAAAACACTTCGCTTTCAATTTTTATAAAATCCCCTGCAGGGAAGTCTTTACTATATAGGTATCCACATTAGACAGTGTGATGCATTTGATGCAAACCATCTCACAAATTTATGGATATCCTGTTGCATTACAACATTTGATCTTTGGGGGAAGAGAATTGCAGGATCACCGGACCCTAATGGACTACAACATCATATTCGCTTCATTTATAATACTCAACTTGAGATGCGTGATGGTGCTGCAACCTATAGTAAAATTAAAAATGCAGGAGGAGGGATTGGGAGAAGTTCAACAAAAATCACAGAATCAAAACAAAAGCAAATAAATGGATGCCTTTTCTTCAAGAATATCCTACAAGGAAAAAATGTAGCTACAAAACCATCAAAGAAAGCAGGTAATGATCCCAATCCATATATTGCTGAACAACTGAATTATACTCTAGAACTAGATATAGACATTCTTGAAACAGATGTGCATTGTGATTTATTTGAATCAATAGCCATTATATGTCGATTCAATTGTTTCTGGCCAAAACCTATAGAGATTTTTCATTGGATTCTCACTAACTGGACTCTACATTGTAATATTCACCTTTGCTCCAAGGAGTTCTTCATTGTCAAATTCCCTTCATCAGATGCAAGAGATATTATCCTACAGGAAGGACCATGGTTCTGGGGATTGACATGTCTCTTCATCACTCGGTTTCAGGATTTTGATGCAAATACTATGGTCGTTTCGAGGATGTCGGTATGGGTTCGTTTACACAACCTCCCTCTACATTTCTAGAACAATCAAGTCCTTGCTGGTATTGGGAACATCATTGGGAGGTACATCAAAACAGAAACACAAATATTGGAGGAAAGAGTCATCACAATCACATGAATTTGTGTGGAAGTAGACCTCGGTAAAGGCTTACCAGATCGCACACAACTGATTCAAAGACAGGAGAACTGGACATAGATATTAGATTATGAAAACACAACCTTCAGATGTAGAATCTATCAGCAAACAGACACCTACAATATACGTGCCCTAAAGCCAAGAAAGACACTCGAAGAAAGAAGAACACTGGGAAACAGCCCAAAGGATGGCAATTTCCGCCACATGAGTCGAAATAGGAGGCAGAAGAAGCAGAGGAAGAACCCACACCCAAGGAGAACAATCAAACAATCAAAGAACCAGAATTATAGGAGAATAACCCACATGATCCTATTGTACCACTGTCATCACTGGATAAGCTTCCAATTGCAATGGATACAAGTGGATCCAAACACCTGCATACTTCAGACAACTTAGATTCTGACAAGGACACTAAAAGACATGATTCTAGTAATCATTTTGTACTTGTTTCTTCGTCATCGTCACAAGGGGAGTGGTGCAAGGTAGAGAAAAAGAGAGGGAGAAGAGCATGACTTTTCTTTCCATTTGTACATTAGTTTGTTTTTATTTGAACCTTTGATCAATAGTCATGGACTTGTCGATGTAATGCACCTCAACATATGCAACATGTAATTTTGTTTTCATTAATAAAATTATGATTCTTTCTCGGGAAAAGAAAAATATCCAACAAACAAACTATTACAATATATAATCATAGAATTTTTGGAAATGTGCATAAGATCTAATAGATATGTGATTAATAATTCCTTCCATGAAGTGAGCTTATGAAATTGGATTTTTTCACAATTCTTTTAGCATATCAACTAGTTTTTCAATTAAAGGATTGATCCCCCCAAACCCTCTCCCTTAGGAAGAAAAATTCCCATGTTTTGAATCCAATCACCCAAAAATATAACCTTGGGAGGGATTCTATTTTCTATTTTTTAGTCAAATTGATTCTTGATGTGATTTCTAAGTTTATTGTTATGATCAAAAGATCACTCATATAGAATTACATGTGATCATTGAAAAATTTCATGAACACATTAGGATAAAAGTTTCCTAAGGCTATTAGTTATTAGCTCAAAAAGAATTGATTATTTTCACAAAGTGGGGCTTTTCCATCTTCAAAAATCCACATTTTAGTTTTATGTGATCTGTGAAACTATTTTTATGATATTCATGTGCACTCATAGACATGCGGTGTTCACATCAATCTCATTAGATTAGGATTATGGTAGCTTTAGTCCATGAATGGGAAGGTCAAGGTATTAAGAAAATTTATGGATGTAACACCCCTATGACTCTGCTTTTTAGGCAATTACTATTTTTAGATATTGAACTATTATTCGATCTAATGGAAAGGGAAGCCATGATGAGACTTATGTCATGATGTAATTATATTATTATTATGGAGTTAATAAATAAATTGCTTGGAAATATATAGGAAAGAACACTAGAGTGTAGAAGACTTCGTGCTAGCTTAGAAAACGTTGTGGTGATCAAGCCCACAAGATGGGCCTTCCCTAAAAGTCTCCTAAAAATCCCTAGGAGAAAATTAAAATAAATTAAATTAACATAATGAGAGATAAATATTATGTTAAGCACTTATTTGGAGAGAAATACTAAGTGGGGTGGAATAAAACATTGTGGGAGATAAAAATGTTCTTTAAAGAAAAAAGAAAAGTATATTTTTCGAAAAACCTGAAACAAAAAAGCCTAGAAAAAGGGTTGGCAGACCTTAAAGTAGGACACTGCTAAAATCTACATGGAAGAAGAATTTATAAAAGAGAAACCACCTAGGAATGAAGGTATTCTAGAGGCAAGGAAGATTTATATCAGGGGGAACTGACAGTAGCAGTTCATGGTTAGGTAGATATGCTCTCAACTCGAGTGGTTTCCAGCAAAAAAAACTTATGATTAGATGATAATTGAATTTCTGGTTATTACTGAACTATAGATCATCTAATCTTACAAGAAGAGAATGCATGAAAATATTTGATATAGGCATAGTGATATTTTTCTTTGAATTTATACATATTTGTAGATCATATAACTTGACTAGGTGGTGTCAAGAAAATTCATGTCTGAATATATCTTAGAAACTACAAAATGCAATAAGTCAGGAAGTTGCCCAATTCTCTAGAATTGTGCAATCTTCCTTGATAGTGTGCATGGAAAGTTTCCCGAAAAAGAAAAAAAGAAAAACAAATCCCTAGAAAATAGGATTCACCATTAGTTTTCCTAAGGTGGCATAGTCCTTATTTTTATAAATTTCTGCAAAATGTTGCTTTTTCCTTGATTTTAGGCATGTGTTTCGTAAACCCCAATCCACCCAAATCTATTTAATATATGCCTCTAGAGCTCATTTTTACATTCGATCTTGGAGATATAGAATTACCAAGGAGATAAAGGAGCCTTCAGTCGAGTTTGAGTCACTTTTCCAAGCGAGTTTTTCTTTTGTCATCTTTTGTTGCTTTTTTATCGCTTTTTGTCGTTTTTCTTCTGAGTGTTGTTCTGCTTATTTCTCGCCATGGTTACTAGTGTTTTAACTCATATTATCTTGTACAAGTGTTGATTCAGTTTATAGTTCTTCTTTCATAAGTGTTGCGTGAGTTTTCTTGTTTTTGCACACCGGTGATCACCGTTTCAGCGACTCTCCTTGCATATTTATTTTTCCTTCCATTCATTGAGTTTCTACACATGATTCACATTGGTCTATCCATACTTAGTCAGATATTCACTTTAACTTGCATTATCACTTAGATCTTCTTGTTTCCTACACTCTCACTAGACATATTTGTACTTCACTTGGCCATGCATTGCCTTGCCTAATTGGGCATTGCACAAGTCCAAGTTTCAAGTTGAGAGTTTGGCCTTTAAGACTGTGCAATGGGAAATATAGGATAGCCCAACTGCACATTGCACATTCCCAGGGCCAAGTTCTTCCACCTTGGCCATTGAGACTACACAATGCACAATCTCTCCTTGTCACTTCCTAGGCTGAACTATGCATTACGTAGTCTCAAGCCTCAGGCTACATCATTGGCTACTGAAATTGTGCAATGCGCAATTCCCTCATCTAGTCTCCCTCCCTTGCTCATGAAAATTGTGCAATCTCTATGGTTAGTTCACTTGTTTGCTGCTTGATCTTACTTTGAAAGTGGATTTTCAAAAGCTAATTTATTCTTGCCATGAGTGTCTTTTCCTTGCTGCAGGTATCACAGTTGTTGAGCATTTCTCTTTAGCCGCCAAGGTTATCAGGGCACCCAAGAGAGCTACTTCAACATATATCACAAAAAGCAGTACCAGGGAAGCAATTGAGAGTAGGCCAGTAAAATTTCCAATATATTCAAACACTCAACTATATGTGGAAAATGAATCAGATCTTACATGGAAAAAAGTGAACGAAGCATTTTCGGTAAAGAGCTTCAAAGTAGATCTAGAAGACTGACATGCATACATTAATGTCCAGAAATCAGGTCTACACAAGGTTGCGTGTAGATATACAACCTTCCCATGTGTAGATGTTATCAGTTGGATTGTTTCACATATTGACGTGAAGACCATGAATTTAAGAAGTACCAGTGGATGAAAGCTTACTACTTTTCTGGCAGTAGATTATTATCATATGTACCATTTTCCTGAGCTAGAAACACTCATGGATTCATACTTCTATGCCACCAACAACTATGTGGGAAAGAAAGATGTTAAAAGTTGGGTGAAAGAGCCATAAAATTTTCCACAAACACCCACCAATACTTATAAGATAAATTCTCTCAAGAGGGCCTATCAATTGTTGATCATTGTTGAGTCCCAAAGTTGCATCTTTCCTATACACCTTTCTAGACTTTTTCCATTTACCTGGACCTCCTAAGCTGTCAACATCATTGCATATTAGTTTAAAAGAGCATATAAAGTGGTTTCCTAACTATGTTTTGTGTCTGCTGTTTGAATTAGATTTTTACTCATTGAGCTGCGAAATCTTGTCACTTTCCGCATCCAGTTCAATTTTCCACAACCTTTTTGTTAAAGTCTATATTGCAGGTGTCTTCAAGAAAATCGAGCCACATGGGCAAGTTGGAAACGACGTGGACATGGACCGAGTCCTATTGGTTCATTCGAATTCACCAAAGCAGGGTGTGGTGAAAGGTAGTCAAGCGGTGGTCAACATAAGAGTTCTATAACAGTAGGACTCCTTTTTTCAACACGTGAGGACTTGCATGGATGTTCCTAGATCTCAGGGGACATATCAACACCTGTGGACTGCTCCATAAGGCAAATCCAACAGCCACCCTCAATAGATTTAATCACCACGGCAACCATGATGCTAGATCCATGGACGTCGTTGTTCACGTGTCCTCTGTCAACGCAGTTTTTAGGAAATTAGTTATGTCGTCTTCTGTTATAAATAATGTGTTCCCATACGCATAATAGTTAGCCTTTGTAATGTAATTTTGACTGTTAACGAACCCATTGTGTCGTGACATTATTTCTTTGTTATGACTGCATTTTTATACATGAGAAGACTTTGTTTATAAGCACAATTCGTGGTTGATAGCTGATTGCCCGAGGTTGTGCATAGGGCCCCTATACACACCGAGGTTTTTTTTATTGCTGTATAGTTTCATGCTTTATTTCCTTACGTTCATGATGCCATAATTATTCACTTGTATATATTGCATTTCTTATGGTATTAACGTGTTATTTTTGTCCATAATTTTACATGCTTTTATACTGCTGTTAACTGATCAGTGTCTTTGTTCCAAATTACAGTAGGCAGCCTGGGCATTTGCACATAGTTTTACAATGACTAATGACATGGAATCAATCTTGTCTTTCTGCTGATTTATTTTTCTTAGTTTTTAATTCCAGCACTGTTTTATTTATTTCAGTTTTGTTCATTTTCCTTATTAGTTAGATTAGATATTAAATTGCTCATGTCATTGTCAATTACCTCTGAAAGCCATAGTGAGACTAATGATGAGGGATTGAAGTATGAGTGTATAGTTTGATATTAGTTTATTTTTCTGCAAATTAGATATTGAATTGCTCATGTCATTCTCAGTTACCTCCGAAAGCCATAGCGAGACTAATGGTGAGGGATTGAAGTATGAGTGTGTAGTTTGATATTAGTTTATTTTTCTGCAAGTTAGATATTAAATTGCTCATGTCATTATCAGTTACCTCCGAAAGCCATAGCGAGACTAATGGTGAGGGGTCAGAATATGAGTTGATGTAATTTGATTTTAGCTTTACTTTGCTTGCAATTTTTGGATTTCTTTGAGTTCAGTTTCTTTTGTATTTAGACAGCAGCAAGGATAATGGTTTCATGATCAACAGTTCACTGTTTGTTTAATTAGAATAGTGGCACATTTTCATTCTCTTTTAGGAATTAATTTCATCATTGCATGTTTTAAAACCTTTTTGAAAAGTTTGAAGTTTTGGAAATCATTTTAAAGGACATCATTGCCTTGAACATTTATATCCATACTTGTCTTTTATAATTTCCATCTCACATTAGGAAATCAACAAAGATAAACCCAAAAACGACATAAAAATCAAAAACGACAAAAAAGTAAGAAATAGGTTATCTTGCACATATAGTGCGCCGCACTTCAACAGTTTACGACTCCCAGATTGACAATTAATATAGCAATTTAGGACACTCTAAATTGACCAAACATTTTGGTGCCGTTGCCGGGGAAGTGAAACTAGGTAGCCAATTTCTTAAAAAAAAAAAGAGAGAAAAAATTTTTTAAGAAGGGAAAAATTGATAACTTCTCAAAGTATGCTCTCCTCTTGCACCTAGTGTGATCTGGAGGATCAGAAAAGAGAGTTATTGGTTCAATAATTTCTTGAGTATGCTCTCTTCTTGCACCTAGAGTGATCTGGAAGATCAGAAAGAGAATTATTAGCCTGACTTGAAGATAAAAAATAAAAAATGACATGCATAGAGCAAGAGATTCTAGGGGAAGGTTTATAGCTAGGGCCAAGAGTTCGATTTTTACAACTCCATCTACTTCAAGGCATAGACAAGATACACCTCCATCATCTCCAACTCACACTCCTAGCCTTAGGATTCCTGGAATTCAAGGGGCAGCAGCTGAATTAGGAGACTCTCCCACACTATCCACCAAATCTGACTTAGGAAAAGAACCTTTCTTCACTTTTACAGGGGAACATATTGTAATCAAAGAAGTAGAATCACCTGAAGAAGAAGAGGGAGAAATTCCTCCTCGTTCGCCATTAATAGAAGAACCAGAGGACTCTGAAATCTCTGAGGAAACTATCATGACAGAGGAAGTAGTAAACGCATTAGGAGGTGGAGGTAGAGGTAGAGGTAGAGGAGGAGGGAACAATGGAGGAGGTAGAGGTAACAATGGGGGGAATAGGGAAGGAGATAACTCATTTGGATTTCCTATAGTTGATGAGGAATCTCGTACAACAATGAAAAACATCTCATCATCTGTCCTCCAAAACTTTTATGGATTGCGAAGTGAGGATCTTGAAACATTTCTATTTGAGTTTGAAGTCATGTGCCGAACTTATGATTATATGGAAGACTCTCAAAAACTCAAATTGTTTCCTTCAACATTGAAGGGAGCTGCTTTGAAATGGTTCATGGGATTAGTCACTCAATCTATTAGGACTTGGAATGATATGAAACAAACATTTTTGAATAGATACTTGGACTATTGCATGCCCACCAACCATAAGGATGAGGTATTCAAAATGGTGCAAAAAGAAGATGAAAACTTGGAGGATTTACTTGAAAGATTTCAATACAACTTGAAAAGAGAAAAAATGAGTAACTTAGATGAGGAAACCTTGAAATCCCTTTTATTAAAAGCCATTAGAAATGAATGGATAGATATTTTAAACATGATGGGAAAGGGAGATATTTCTCAACTTCCACTTCATGACATAGCAGAACTATTTGTCCATCTCTCGAGGGGAAAATCTAAAACGGGAAAAGGGCCTACAGATCCTTCTCTCATTAGAGCAAACAAATCTACAACTGGATCAGTAAGTAGGGCAGAGATTGGAAATATGCTTGATGAGTTCAAAACCGATATTTTAGGGAGCCTTAGTGAGCAACTAGACACCCTTAAAATACAAAACAAGCAGAAAGCAGAAGCTGAAGCTTTGGCCATCTTTTGTCCAAAATGTAGGAAAAAACATGCTCTAAGGGAATGCCCCTTGGATGAAAAAGTTGTAGAAACATGTATGATTTGCTCGGAAAGCCATGAGACCAAGGATTGTCCTTCAATTCCTAGGCTCAAAGCTGTCTTTCAAGAAGATACAAATTCAATAGAGTCTCTCTGTTTTGTTTCAAGGAGACCTTGGTAGGGGCAACAAAATCAAGGGTTTAAAAACCCCATGAACTTTCAACCCCCACCAAATTGGAATCCTTGGCAACAACCTTAATCCCAACCACAAAATCCATATCAATCTTGGGTACAATGTATGCAAAATCCTTATGGGAGATTTGCTCAATTTTATCAATATCCTCCATCTTTTCAAAATCAACAAGCTCCACAACTTCCAAATCAAAACCCACAACTTTTATTGCCATTTCCACAACCACAACAACCTTCTCAACAGAATCCAAATTCTCAACTCTTGCTTCCATTCCAAGAAAAGACAAATCAACTACCATCCCAGCCATTGCCAAATCCCAATAATAAAAATCCTCAGAATGCTTACATGGTAGAAGGACAAAAATTTCCTACCTATATGATTGTTCCTCTCAATGATGTACAACTTAGATCTAGTAGAGTTTTAGAAAAGCCTTCTATAGATGCTCAAAAGCAAAGTATTTTTGAGGAAGATTCTCTTGAAGCCAATAAAGGTTCTGAAGCATCTCTTCAAAACCCAAACACTCAAAAAGAAAAAGGAAAAGAGTCAACCCCCACAACTCCTATATTTGAGCAACCTACATCTTCATCCACACCTCCTTTCCCTGAAAGATTACAAATTGACAAAGGGGTAGAAAAACAAATCTTATTGCATGACTATGATTTCCTAGATGAATTAAAGAATGTCTGTATCAAGATTCCCTTGCTACAAGCCATTAGAGAGATTCCTATTCTAGAAAAAACAATAAAGGAGTTGAGTCTCAAAATACCAGGAAGGAAACCAAGAGATACAAGAAGAATTCACCTGGTAGGAAAAATTGCAGATATCATGATGGGAAAAATTACCATGCAGAAGTATGTAGATCCCGGTAGTCCAATTGTCAAGACACATATAAATGGGGTAGAAATTCCAAATACTTTGATTGACTTAGGGGTTGCTATCAACATTATGAGTAGACAGACTATGGAACAACTAAAACTTCCTAATCTTATTTTTACACCTACTTTACTGCAACTTGCAAATCGATCAATTATCAAACCAGATGGTGTATTAGAAGATATTTCAGTCTCCTTAGATTCTTGGGAATATCTAGTAGATTTCATGATTTTGACTCCCAAGAGTAATTCAAGAGGGCACCCATTCATTTTAGGAAGACCTTGGCTAGCCACAGCTGATGCTTTCATTAGTTGTAGATGTGGAGATATGTACATTTCTGATGGTAGTTCGACAAAGAAATTCAATTTGTATCCTCCAGCAAAAGCAATTACAGAAGTAGGAGATAATGAATGGGTCGATGATGAGGACACTATACAACTTGTCTTTACCATTTCTGAAATCAGTGAAGATAGTCAAATTCTGAACACATTAGAAAATTTTGAAACATCTTCAGAATATGACCACACACAATTTCAGTTAGATTCTGACATTGAGTATCTATCATCTAGACAAATATCTCTTTACTCTATGGAAGAGTTTGGTAGTTCCGCCATTTAGATTTTTCCAGGTAAAACATTGAATATTAATAAAAATTTGGAAAAGTCACAACAGGAAGAGCTAACCAAAATCTTGCAAAAACATTCTACTGCATTTGCATGGGAGTATACTGATATGAAAGGTATTGACCCTAAGACTTGCATTCATCACATCTACATTGAAGAAAATAGTAGACCAATCAGACAACCTTAGAGAAGGATGAATCCAAACCTTAGGGAGATAGTGAAAGAAGAGCTCCAAAAACTACTCAATGTAAACTTCATTTATCCAATTTCAGATAGCCGATGGGTTTTTCCTTTGGTTATAGTACCTAAAAAGAATGGTAAATGGAGAGTATGCATTGATTACAGGGAATTGAATAAAGCAACTTTGAAGGATCACTTTCCTTTGCCCTTTATCGATCAGGTATTAGATACACTAGCAGGCAAAAAGTACTTTTCATTCTTGGATGGTTTTAGTGGCTATAATCAAATTCAGTAGCACCTGAAGATCAAGATAAGACCACATTTACTTGTCCATGGGGAACTTTTGCTTACCGAGTGCTTCCTTTTGGATTATGTAATGCACCCGCAACATTCCAAAGAGCAGTACTAGGAATCTTTTCTGATCTAATCCATGATTGTGTAGAGGTTTATATGGATGATTTTACAATTTATGGTAATTCATTTGAAGAGGCATTAGAGAATTTGGAAAAAGTCCTTATAAGATGTAAAGAAACAAACCTTTCATTGAGTCATGAAAAATGCTTTATGATGTTTACTGAAGGTATTGTTTTTGGACATCACATTTCAAGGATGGGATTAAAGTTGATAGATCAAAAGTTGAAGTCATCTCCAAGTTGCCTATTCCAAATTGTCAAAAAGATGTTAGAAGTTTTCTCGGATTTACTGGTTACTATAGAATATTTATAGAGAACTTCACTAAAATAGCATCTCCACTCTTCAAATTGCTTACAAAAGATTGTGAATTCAAATGGGATCTTGATTGCCAATCAGCATTTGAAGCTTTGAAGACAAGAATATCTAAAGCACCTATCTTGAGAGGACCAAATTGGAAACTTCCTTTCCATATTTCTACAGATGCTTCAGATACAGCTCTAGGAGCTGTGTTGGGTCAAAAGGATTTAGTTCCTTATGCCATTTACTATACTAGTAAAAACTTAACTCCCACTGAGTTGAACTATACTATGACTGAAAAAGAGTTCTTAGCTGTTGTTCATGCAATCAATAAGTTTAGACATTATATAACAGGCTATGAAACTTTTGTCCATACTAATCATTCCGCGGTTAGATATCTAATGAACAAAACTGTTACTAATGGCAGAGTTACAAGGTGGCTCTTACTTTTATAGGAATTCAATATTACTGTGTTGGATAGACCAGGGAAACAAAATACAATAGCTGATTTCTTGTCTAGGATCCAAAATACTAAAGAAGATTCTCCTGTAGAGGATAAGTTTTTGGATGAATATTTATTTGCAGTAACTACTAAGACTCCTTGGTATGCAGATATTTCTAACTATTTGGTTACAGGGAAACTACCTCCACATCTATTTCCTAGTGAAAGAAGAAAGATTATTCAAGAGAGTTCAAAATATTCATGGATTTCTAACGAATTGTTTAAAACAGGGCCAGATCTTGTGATCAGAAGATGTGTTAGGGAAGATGAAATGCCTGACATCCTCAAGGCATGTCATGATGAACCATGCGGCGGACACTTTGCTGACAAAAGGACAACCTATAAAATCCTTTCTTTAGGATATCATTGGCCTTCCCTCTTCAGAGATACAAAAGAATATGTCAAAAGGTGTGATAGCTGCCAAAGATTAGGGAAACCGACTCTTTCAAATGAAATTCCATTGCAACCACAGGTACTCATCGAACCCTTTGAAAAATGGGCTTTAGATTTCATTGGACCTATTAATCCACCATCTAAACAAAAGAAGTATATATTGGTATGTACTGATTATGTCACTAAATGGGTAGAAGCCAAAGCATTACTTTCTGCTACTGAAAATTCAGTTGTTAGTTTTCTTTATGAGGATATTCTTACTCGCTTTGGTGTTCCAAGAGAAATTGTGACAGATCAGGGGAGTCAATTCACATCTAACCTGGTGGAGAAGCTGATGGAAGAATACAAAATCAAGCACAGAAAATCTACTCCTTACCATCTGCAAGAAAATGGCCAAGTGGAGTCGTCAAACAAAGTTATTGAAGGTATCATCACCAAAACTGTTCATCTACACAGAAGAGATTGGGCAAAAAGGCTTCCTGAAGCCTTATGGGCCTACAAAACTACATGGAGGAATACAACAAGACATTCTCCCTATGAACTTGTTTATGGGAAAGAAGTTCTGCTCCCCATTGAGTTTCAAGTCAAAACTTTCAAGATGGCAGTTCAGTTGGGGATGGATCTATCAGAAGCCCAAAAGCATAGAATGGAGCAGCTAAATGAGCTAGACGAGATCAGATAAGAAGAAATCCTAAAAACTGATCTAGTTCAGTATCAAAGAGCTAAATGGCATGACAAATACATCAAAGAGAAAAAGTTTCAAGAGGGAGATTGGGCATTACTATTTGATTCCAAGTTTAAAGACTTCAAAGGTAAATTTCAGACTCATTGGCTTGGGCCATATGAGATTGACAAAGTCTTTAGTAATGGAGTGGTAAGAATCAAGACCATTGATGAATTTCAAACTCCTCTTATTGTGAATGGCCATAGATTAAAGATCTATCATAAGCCACTCTCAAAAGAGGAATTTGTCAAAATGTTTCAAGATAGTTCTGCAATAAGCTTGGTGAAGAAGAATCCTTCTTCTCCACCAGCCTAGCCTTTGTTCTTTTCTGTTAAAATAATAATAATAATAATAATAATAATAATAAATTTGTATAAGCCTGAAAACCAATCACTGATTGGCAGTCTTATACAGAAAATATAGAGTGAAAATCAGGAACACCTGACACCCTATATTTTCCAAAAAAAAAAATCTCTTTCTCTTCCATTTTCATTTCACTTCACCTCATTTTCATTCCACTCCATTTCATTTTCATCTCACTCCACTCCATTTCATCCCACTCCATTTCATCCATTTCATTTCATTTCATCAATAAAAGTTTCTTTCATGACCATTTTCACTCAGTCAGTTATCATCTCTCCATCTCCATTTAGTCAAGTGGTTGCTGTGTTAGTTTCCGCCGCTGGAACCAGTTTCCGCAGCCAGAAGCAATTTCCCCAGCCACCACTATGTTTTTCAAATTGACAGTCAAAATGTTAATTCAATAATCATGAAAAGAAATGTAGGTATGACCAAGGACATATTATGAAGACTGGAGCACCTAAAGGCATCAATAAGGAGTAGTTGATCAAGGTTAATGGACAACAAATGGCAAAAATTCCAAGGTATGAGTAAAAATTTCTTTCAAATA